>JASWHV010000309.1:0-105190 GCA_030760725.1 Neostapfia colusana
AATTTCACCAAAAAATCCAAAGGGGTTAGTCTTTGCATTTCTACCAAAAACGACAATTTTCATCAACACTCGCCGTAAATTCATTTTTCTCGCCTGTGAATCAAAACTCAATGTAAATTCATTTTTCTCGCCCATGAGGCTTCTTATCTTTGTCAGATATGCGTTATCTTGTCATAACTAAATTTTGAAGCATTTCAGAAAAAATCAAAATTTCAGAACAAAATCCAAAGGGGTTAGTCTTTGTTTTTTTACCAAAAATGACAAGTTCCATCAAAACTCGTCGTAAATTCATTTTTCTCGCCTGTGGCGCTTATTATCTTTGTCAGATACGCATTATATTGTCATACCAAAATTTTGAAGCATTTTGGAAAAAATCAAAATTTCACAAAAAATCCAAAGGGGTTAGCCTTTGCTTTTTCTCAAAAACGGCAATTTTCATCAAAATTCATCGTAAATTCATTTTTCTCACCCACGAAGCTTCTTATTTTTGTCAGATATGCGTTATCTTGTCATACCTAAATTTCGAAGCATTTCAAAAAAAAATCAAAATTTCAGAACAAAATCCAAAGGGGTTAGCCTTTGCTTTTTACCAAAAATGGCAATTTTCATCAAAACTCGTCGTAAATTAATTTTTCTCACCCATGAAGCTTCTTATTTATGTCAGATACGTGTTATATTGTCATACCTAAATTTTGAAGCATTTCAGAAAAAACAAAATTTCACCAAATAATCCAAAGGGGTTAGCCTTTGCTTTTCTACCAAAAATGACAATTTTCATCAACACCCTCCGTAAATTCATTTTTCTCGCCCGTGAATCAAAACTCACTGTAAATTCATTTTTCTCGCCCATGAGGCTTCTTATCTTTGTCAGATACGCGTTATCTTGTCATACCTAAATTTTGAAGCATTTCAGAAAAAAAACAAAATTTCACAAAAATCCAAAGGGGTTAGCCTTTGTTTTTTACCAAAAACGACAAGTTCCATCAAAACTCGTCGTAAATTCATTTTTCTCGCCTGTGAAGCTTCTTATCTTTGTCAGATTTGCGTTATATTGTGATACCAAAATTTTTAAGCATTTCGGAAAAAATCAAAATTTCACAAAAAATTCAAAGCGGTTAGCCTTTGATTTTTCTCAAAAACGGCAATTTTCATTAAAATTCATCGTAAATTCATTTTTCTCGCCCGTGAAGCTTCTTATCTTTGTCAGTTACGTGTTATATTGTCATACCTAAATTTTGAAGCATTTCGGAAAAAATCAAAATTTCACAAAAAAAATCCAAAGGGGTTAGCCTTTGCTTTTCTATCAAAAACGACAATTTTCATCAACACTTGCCGTAAATTCATTTTTCTCGCCCGTGAATCAAAACTCAATGTAAATTCATTTTTCTTGCCCATGAGGCTTCTTATCTTTGTCTGATATGTGTTATCTTGTCATACCTAAACTTTGAAGCATTTCAGAAAAAAATCAAAATTTCAGAAAAAAATCCAAAGGGGTTAGCCTTTGCTTTTTACCAAAAATGACAAGTTCCATCAAAACTCATCGTAAATTCATTTTTCTCGCCGATGAAGCTTCTTAAATTTGTCAGATACGTGTTATATTGCCATACCTAAATTTTGAAGCATTTCAGAAAAAAACAAAATTTCACCAAAAAATCCAAAGGGGTTAGCCTTTGCTGTTCTACCAAAAACGACAATTTTCATCAACACTCGCCGTAAATTCATTTTTCTCGCCCGTGAATCAAAACTCAATGTAAATTCATTTTTCTCGCCCATGAGGCTTCTTATCTTTGTCAGATAGGCGTTATCTTGTCATACCTAAATTTTGAAGCATTTTAGAAAAAAATCAAAATTTCAGAACAAAATCCAAAGGGGTTAGTCTTTGTTTTTTTACCAAAAATGACAAGTTCCATCAAAACTCGTCGTAAATTCATTTTTCTCGCCTGTGGCGCTTATTATCTTTGTCAGATACGCATTATATTGTCATACCAAAATTTTGAAGCATTTTGGAAAAAATCAAAATTTCACAAAAAATCCAAAGGGGTTAGCCTTTGCTTTTTCTCAAAACGGCAATTTTCATCAAAATTCATCGTAAATTCATTTTTCTCACCCACGAAGCTTCTTATTTTTGTCAGATATGCGTTATCTTGTCATACCTAAATTTCGAAGCATTTCAAAAAAAAATCAAAATTTCAGAACAAAATCCAAAGGGGTTAGCCTTTGCTTTTTACCAAAAATGGCAATTTTCATCAAAACTCGTCGTAAATTAATTTTTCTCACCCATGAAGCTTCTTATTTATGTCAGATACGTGTTATATTGTCATACCTAAATTTTGAAGCATTTCAGAAAAAACAAAATTTCACCAAATAATCCAAAGGGGTTAGCCTTTGCTTTTCTACCAAAAATGACAATTTTCATCAACACCCTCCGTAAATTCATTTTTCTCGCCCGTGAATCAAAACTCACTGTAAATTCATTTTTCTCGCCCATGAGGCTTCTTATCTTTGTCAGATACGCGTTATCTTGTCATACCTAAATTTTGAAGCATTTCAGAAAAAAAACAAAATTTCACAAAAAATCCAAAGGGGTTAGCCTTTGTTTTTTACCAAAAACGACAAGTTCCATCAAAACTCGTCGTAAATTCATTTTTCTCGCCTGTGAAGCTTCTTATCTTTGTCAGATTTGCGTTATATTGTCATACCAAAATTTTTAAGCATTTCGGAAAAAATCAAAATTTCACAAAAAATCCAAAGGTTCTCGCCCGTGAAGCTTCTTATCTTTGTCAGTTACGTGTTATATTGTCATACCTAAATTTTGAAGCATTTCAGAAAAAAATCAAAATTTCACAAAAAAATCCAAAGGGGTTAGCCTTTGCTTTTCTACCAAAAGCGACAATTTTCATCAACACTTGTCGTAAATGCATTTTTCTTGCCCGTGAATCAAAACTCGTCGTAAATTTATTTTTCTCGCCCGTGGCGCTTCTTATCTTTGTCAGATACGCGTTATATTGTCATACCAAAATTTTGAAGCATTTTGGAAAAAATCAAAATTTCACAAAAAATCCAAAGTGGTTAGCCTTTGCTTTTTCTCAAAAACGGAAATTTTCATCAAAATTCATCGTAAATTCATTTTTCTCACCCATGAAGCTTCTTATTTTTGTCAGATACGTGTTATATTGTCATACCTAAATTTTAAAGCATTTCAGAAAAAAAAACAAAATTTCACCAAAAAATCCAAAGGGGTTAGCCTTTGCTTTTCTACCAAAAATGACAATTTTCATCAACACTCGCCGTAAATTCATTTTCCTCGCCCGTGAATCAAAACTCACTGTAAATTCATTTTTCTCGCCCATGAGGCTTCTTATCTTTGTCAGATATGCGTTATCTTGTCATACCTAAATTTTGAAGCATTTCAAAAAAAATCAAAATTTCAGAACAAAATCCAAAGGGGTTAGCCTTTGCTTTTTACCAAAAATGGCAATTTTCATCAAAACTCGTCGTAAATTAATTTTTCTCGCTCATGAAGCTTCTTATCTTTGTCAGATACGTGTTATGTTGTCATACCTAAATTTTGAAGCATTTCGGAAAAAAATCAAAATTTCACAAAAAATCCAAAGGGGTTAACATTTGTTTTTTTACCAAAACACAAGTTCCACCAAAACTCGTCGTAAATTCATTTTTCTCGCCTGTGAAGCTTCTTATATTTGTTAAATTTGCGTTATATTGTCATACCAAAATTTTTTAGCATTTCAGAAAAATCAAAATTTCACAAAAAATTCAAAGCGGTTAGCCTTTGATTTTTCTCAAAAACGGCAATTTTCATTAAAATTCATCGTAAATTCATTTTTCTCGCCCGTGAAGCTTCTTATCTTTGTCAGTTACGTGTTATATTGTCATACCTAAATTTTGAAGCATTTCGGAAAAAATCAAAATTTCACAAAAAAAATCCAAAGGGGTTAGCCTTTGCTTTTCTATCAAAAACGACAATTTTCATCAACACTTGCCGTAAATTCATTTTTCTCGCCCGTGAATCAAAACTCAATGTAAATTCATTTTTCTTGCCCATGAGGCTTCTTATCTTTGTATGATATGTGTTATCTTGTCATACCTAAATTTTGAAGCATTTCAGAAAAAAATCAAAATTTCAGAAGAAAATCCAAAGGGGTTAGCCTTTGTTTTTTTACCAAAAACGACAAGTTCCATCAAAACTCGTCGTAAATTCATTTTTCTGGCATGTGAAGCTTCTTATCTTTGTGAAATTGCGTAATATTGTTATACCAAAATTTTTAAGCATTTCGGAAAAAATCAAAATTTCACAAAAAATCCAAAGGGGTTAGCCTTTTATTTTTCTCAAAAACGGCAATTTTCATTAAAATTCATCGTAAATTCATTTTTCTCGCCCGTGAAGCTTCTTATCGTTGTCAGTTACGTGTTATATTGTCATACCTAAATTTTGAAGCATTTCAGAAAAAAAATCAAAATTTCACAAAAAAATCCAAAGGGGTTAGCCTTTGCTTTTCTACCAAAAACGACAATTTCATCAACACTCGCCGTAAATTCATTTTTCTTCCGTGAATCAAAACTCATTGTAAATTCATTTTTCTCGCCCATGAGGCTTCTTATCTTTGTCAGATACGCGTTATCTTGTCATACTAAATTTTGAAGCATTTTAGAAAAAAACCAAAATTTCAGAACAAAATCCAAAGGGGTTGGCCTTTGCTTTTTACCAAAAATGGCAATTTTCATCAAAACTCATCGTAAATTAATTTTTCTCGCCCATGAAGCTTCTTATCTTTGTCAGATGCGTGTTATGTTGTCATACCTAAATTTTGAAGCATTTCGGAAAAAAATCAAAATTTCACAAAAAATCCAAAGGGGTTAGCCTTTGTTTTTTTACCAAAAACGACAAGTTCCATCAAAACTCGTCGTAAATTCATTTTTCTGGCCTGTGAAGCTTCTTATCTTTGTCAAATTTGCGTAATATTATCATACCAAAATTTTTAAGCATTTCGGAAAAAATCAAAATTTCACAAAAAATCCAAAGGGGTTAGACTTTGATTTTTCTCAAAAACGACAATTTTCATTAAAATTCATCGTAAATTCATTTTTCTCGCCCGTGAAGCTTCTTATCGTTGTCAGTTACGTGTTATATTGTCATACCTAAATTTTGAAGCATTTCAGAAAAAAAAATCAAAATTTCACAAAAAAATCCAAAGGGGTTAGAATTTGCTTTTCTACCAAAAACGACAATTTCATCAACACTCGCCGTAAATTCATTTTTCTCGCCGTGAATCAAAACTCACTGTAAATTCATTTTTCTCGCCCATGAGGCTTCTTATCTTTGTCAGATATGCGTTATCTTGTCATACCTAAATTTTGAAGCATTTTAGAAAAAATCAAAATTTCAGAACAAAATCCAAAGGGGTTAGCCTTTGCTTTTTACCAAAAATGGCAATTTTCATCAAAACACATCGTAAATTAATTTTTCTCGCCCATGAAGCTTCTTATCTTTGTCAGATACGTGTTATTTTGTCATTCCTAAATTTTGAAGCATTTTGGAAAAAAAATCAAAATTTCACAAAAAATCCAAAGGGTTAGCCTTTGTTTTTTTACCAAAAACGACAAGTTCCATCAAAACTCGTCGTAAATTCATTTTTCTGGCATGTGAAGCTTCTTATCTTTGTCAAATTTGCGTTATATTGTCATACCAAAATTTTTAAGCATTTCGGAAAAAATCAAAATTTCACAAAAAATCCAAAGGGGTTAGCCTTTGATTTTTCTCAAAAATTGCAATTTTCAATAAAATTCATCGTAAATTCATTTTTCTCGCCCGTGAAGCTTCTTATCGTTGTCAGTTACGTGTTATATTGTCATACCTAAATTTTGAAGCATTTCAGAAAAAAATCAAAATTTCACAAAAAAATCCAAAGGGGTTAGCCTTTGCTTTTCTACCAAAAACGACAATTTCATCAACACTCGCCGTAAATTCATTTTTCTCGCCCGTGAATCAAAACTCACTGTAAATTCATTTTTCTCGCCCATGAGGCTTCTTATCTTTGTCAGATGTGCGTTATCTTGTCATACCTAAATTTTGAAGCATTTTAGAAAAAAATCAAAATTTCAGAACAAAATCCAAAGGGGTTAGCCTTTGCTTTTTACCAAAAATGGCAATTTTCATCAAAACTCATCGTAAATTAATTTTTGTCGCCCATGAAGCTTCTTATCTTTGTCAGATACGTGTTATGTTGTCATACCTAAATTTTGAAGCATTTTAGAAAAAAATCAAAATTTCACAAAAAATCCAAAGGGGTTAGCCTTTGTTTTTTACCAAAAACGACAAGTTCCATCAAAACTCGTCGTAAATTCATTTTTCTGGCCTGTGAAGCTTCTTATCTTTGTCAAATTTGTGTTATATTGTCATACCAAAATTTTTAAGCATTTCGTAAAAAATCAAAATTTCACAAAAAATCCAAAGGGGTTAGCCTTTGATTTTTCTCAAAAACGGCAATTTTCATTAAAATTCATCGTAAATTCATTTTTCTGCCCGTGAAGCTTCTTATCGTTGTCAGTTACGTGTTATATTGTCATACCTAAATTCTGAAGCATTTCGGAAAAAAAATCAAAATTTCACAAAAAAATCAAAAGGGGTTAGCCTTTGCTTTTCTACCAAAAACGACAATTTTCATCAACACTCGCCGTAAATTCATTTTTCTCGCCCGTGAATCGAAACTCAATGTAAATTCATTTTTCTCGCCCATGAGGCTTCTTATCTTTGTCAGATATGCGTTATCTTGTCATACCTAAATTTTGAAGCATTTCAGAAAAAAAATCAAAATTTCAGAACAAAATCCAAAGGGGTTAGTCTTTGTTTTTTTAACAAAAATGACAAGTTCCATCAAAACTCGTCGTAAATTCATTTTTCTCGCCCGTGGCGCTTCTTATCTTTGTCAGATATGCGTTATATTGTCATACCAAAATTTTGAAGCATTTTGGAAAAAAATCAAAATTTCACAAAAAATCCAAAGGGGTTAGCCTTTGGTTTTTCTCAAAAACGGCAATTTTCATCAAAATTCATCATAAATTCATTTTTCTCACCCATGAAGCTTCTTATTTTTGTCAGATACATGTTATAATGTCATACCTAAATTTTGAAGCATTTCAAAAAAAAAACAAAATTTCACCAAAAAAATCCAAAGCGGTTAGCCTTTGCTTTTCTACCAAAAATGACAATTTTCATCAACACTCGCCGTAAATTCATGTTTCTTGCCCGTGAATCAAAACTCACTGTAAATTCATTTTTCTCGCCCATGAGGCTTCTTATCTTTGTCAGATACGCGTTATCTTGTCATACCTAAATTTTGAAGCATTCTAGAAAAAAATAAAAATTTCAGAACAAAATCCAAAGGGGTTAGCCTTTGCTTTTTACCAAAAATGGCAATTTTCATCAAAACTGTTGTAAATTAATTTTTCTTGCCCATGAAGCTTCTTATCTTTGTCAGATACGTGTTATGTTGTCATACCTAAATTTTGAAGCATTTCGGAAAAAAATCAAAATTTCACAAAAAATCCAAAGGGGTTACCCTTTGTTTTTTTACCAAAACCACAAGTTCCATCAAAACTCGTCGTAAATTCATTTTTCTCGCCTGTGAAGCTTCTTATATTTATCAGATTTGCGTTATGTTGTCATACCAAAAATTTTTAGCATTTCGGAAAATCAAAATTTCACAAAAAATTCAAAGGGGTTAGCCTTTGATTTTTCTCAAAAATGGCAATTTTCATTAAAATTCATCGTAAATTCATTTTTCTCGCCCGTGAAGCTTCTTATCTTTGTCAGTTACGTGTTATATTGTCATACCTAAATTTTGAAGCATTTCGGAAAAAATCCAAATTTCATCAAAAAATCCAAAGGGGTTAGCCTTTGCTTTTGTACCAAAACGACAATTTTCATCAACCCTCGCCGTAAATTCATTTTTCTCGCCCGTGAATCAAAACTCAATGTAAATTCATTTTTCTCGCCCATGAGGCTTCTTATCTTTGTCAGATATGCGTTATCTTGTCATACCTAAATTTTGAAGCATTTCAGAAAAAAATCAAAATTTCAGAACAAAATCCAAAAGGGGTTAGCCTTTGCTTTTTACCAAAAATGACAAGTTCCATCAAAACTCATCGTAAATTCATTTTTCTCGCCCATGAAGCTTCTTATATTTGTTAGATACGTGTTATATTGTCATACCTAAATTTTGAAGCATTTCAGAAAAAAAACAAAATTTCACCAAAAAATCCAAAGGGTTTAGCCTTTGCTTTTCAACCAAAAACGACAATTTTCATCAACACTCGTCGTAAATTCATTTTTCCTGCACGTGAATCAAAACTCACTGTAAATTCATTTATCTCGCCCATGAGGCTTCTTATCTTTGTCAGATATGCGTTATCTTGTCATACCTAAATTTTGAAGCATTTAAGAAAAAAACCAAAATTTCAGAACAAAATCCAAAGGGGTTAGCCTTTGCTTTTTACCAAAAATGGCAATTTTCATCAAAACTCGTCGTAAATTAATTTTTCTCGCTCATGAAGCTTCTTATCTTTGTCAGATACGTGTTATGTTGTCATACCTAAATTTTGAAGCATTTCGGAAAAAAATCAAAATTTCACAAAAAATCCAAAGGGGTTAACATTTGTTTTTTTACCAAAAACACAAGTTCCACCAAAACTCGTCGTAAATTCATTTTTCTCGCCTGTGAAGCTTCTTATATTTGTCAGATTTGCGTTATATTGTCATACCAAAATTTTTTAGCATTTCAGAAAAATCAAAATTTCACAAAAAATTCAAAGCGGTTAGCCTTTGATTTTTCTCAAAAACGGCAATTTTCATTAAAATTCATCGTAAATTCATTTTTCTCGCCCGTGAAGCTTCTTATCTTTGTCAGTTACGTGTTATATTGTCATACCTAAATTTTGAAGCATTTCGGAAAAAATCAAAATTTCACAAAAAAAATCCAAAGGGGTTAGCCTTTGCTTTTCTATCAAAAACGACAATTTTCATCAACACTTGCCGTAAATTCATTTTTCTCGCCCGTGAATCAAAACTCAATGTAAATTCATTTTTCTTGCCCATGAGGCTTCTTATCTTTGTCTGATATGTGTTATCTTGTCATACCTAAATTTTGAAGCATTTCAGAAAAAAATCAAAATTTCAGAACAAAATCCAAAGGGGTTAGCCTTTGTTTTTTTACCAAAAACGACAAGTTCCATCAAAACTCGTCGTAAATTCATTTTTCTGGCATGTGAAGCTTCTTATCTTTGTGAAATTGCGTAATATTGTTATACCAAAATTTTTAAGCATTTCGGAAAAAATCAAAATTTCACAAAAAATCCAAAGGGGTTAGCCTTTTATTTTTCTCAAAAACGGCAATTTTCATTAAAATTCATCGTAAATTCATTTTTCTCGCCCGTGAAGCTTCTTATCGTTGTCAGTTACGTGTTATATTGTCATACCTAAATTTTGAAGCATTTCAGAAAAAAAATCAAAATTTCACAAAAAAATCCAAAGGGGTTAGCCTTTGCTTTTCTACCAAAAACGACAATTTCATCAACACTCGCCGTAAATTCATTTTTCTTCCGTGAATCAAAACTCATTGTAAATTCATTTTTCTCGCCCATGAGGCTTCTTATCTTTGTCAGATACGCGTTATCTTGTCATACTAAATTTTGAAGCATTTTAGAAAAAAACCAAAATTTCAGAACAAAATCCAAAGGGGTTGGCCTTTGCTTTTTACCAAAAATGGCAATTTTCATCAAAACTCATCGTAAATTAATTTTTCTCGCCCATGAAGCTTCTTATCTTTGTCAGATGCGTGTTATGTTGTCATACCTAAATTTTGAAGCATTTCGGAAAAAAATCAAAATTTCACAAAAAATCCAAAGGGGTTAGCCTTTGTTTTTTTACCAAAAACGACAAGTTCCATCAAAACTCGTCGTAAATTCATTTTTCTGGCCTGTGAAGCTTCTTATATTTGTCAGATTTGCGTTATATTGTCATACCAAAATTTTTTAGCATTTCAGAAAAATCAAAATTTCACAAAAAATTCAAAGCGGTTAGCCTTTGATTTTTCTCAAAAACGGCAATTTTCATTAAAATTCATCGTAAATTCATTTTTCTCGCCCGTGAAGCTTCTTATCTTTGTCAGTTACGTGTTATATTGTCATACCTAAATTTTGAAGCATTTCGGAAAAAATCAAAATTTCACAAAAAAAATATAAAGGGGTTAGCCTTGCTTTTCTATCAAAAACGACAATTTTCATCAACACTTGCCGTAAATTCATTTTTCTCGCCCGTGAATCTGATATGTGTTATCTTGTCATACCTAAATTTTGAAGCATTTCAGAAAAAAATCAAAATTTCAGAACAAAATCCAAAGGGGTTAGCCTTTGTTTTTTTACCAAAAACGACAAGTTCCATCAAAACTCGTCGTAAATTCATTTTTCTGGCATGTGAAGCTTCTTATCTTTGTGAAATTGCGTAATATTGTTATACCAAAATTTTTAAGCATTTCGGAAAAAATCAAAATTTCACAAAAAATCCAAAGGGGTTAGCCTTTTATTTTTCTCAAAAACGGCAATTTTCATTAAAATTCATCGTAAATTCATTTTTCTCGCCCGTGAAGCTTCTTATCGTTGTCAGTTACGTGTTATATTGTCATACCTAAATTTTGAAGCATTTCAGAAAAAAAATCAAAATTTCACAAAAAAATCCAAAGGGGTTAGCCTTTGCTTTTCTACCAAAAACGACAATTTCATCAACACTCGCCGTAAATTCATTTTTCTTCCGTGAATCAAAACTCATTGTAAATTCATTTTTCTCGCCCATGAGGCTTCTTATCTTTGTCAGATACGCGTTATCTTTTCATACTAAATTTTGAAGCATTTTAGAAAAAAACCAAAATTTCAGAACAAAATCCAAAGGGGTTGGCCTTTGCTTTTTACCAAAAATGGCAATTTTCATCAAAACTCATCGTAAATTAATTTTTCTCGCCCATGAAGCTTCTTATCTTTGTCAGATGCGTGTTATGTTGTCATACCTAAATTTTGAAGCATTTCGGAAAAAAATCAAAATTTCACAAAAAATCCAAAGGGGTTAGCCTTTGTTTTTTTACCAAAAACGACAAGTTCCATCAAAACTCGTCGTAAATTCATTTTTCTGGCCTGTGAAGCTTCTTATCTTTGTCAAATTTGCGTAATATTGTCATACCAAAATTTTTAAGCATTTCGGAAAAAATCAAAATTTCACAAAAAATCCAAAGGGGTTAGCCTTTGATTTTTCTCAAAAACGACAATTTTCATTAAAATTCATCGTAAATTCATTTTTCTCGCCCGTGAAGCTTCTTATCGTTGTCAGTTACGTGTTATATTGTCATACCTAAATTTTGAAGCATTTCAGAAAAAAAAAATCAAAATTTCACCAAAAAATCCAAAGGGGTTAGAATTTGCTTTTCTACCAAAAACGACAATTTCATCAACACTCGCCGTAAATTCATTTTTCTCGCCCGTGAATCAAAACTCAATGTAAATTCATTTTTATCGCCCATGAGGCTTCTTATCTTTGTCAGATATGCGTTATCTTGTCATACCTAAATCTTGAAGCATTTCAGAAAAAAAATCAAAATTTCAGAACAAAATCCAAAGGGGTTAGCCTTTGCTTTTTACCAAAAATGGCAATTTTCATCAAAACACATCGTAAATTAATTTTTCTCGCCCATGAAGCTTCTTATCTTTGTCAGATACGTGTTATGTTGTCATTCCTAAATTTTGAAGCATTTTGGAAAAAAAATCAAAATTTCACAAAAAATCCAAAGGGGTTAGCCTTTGTTTTTTTACCAAAAACGACAAGTTCCATCAAAACTCGTCGTAAATTCATTTTTCTGGCATGTGAAGCTTCTTATCTTTGTGAAATTGCGTAATATTGTTATACCAAAATTTTTAAGCATTTCGGAAAAAATCAAAATTTCACAAAAAATCCAAAGGGGTTAGCCTTTTATTTTTCTCAAAAACGGCAATTTTCATTAAAATTCATCGTAAATTCATTTTTCTCGCCCGTGAAGCTTCTTATCGTTGTCAGTTACGTGTTATATTGTCATACCTAAATTTTGAAGCATTTCAGAAAAAAAATCAAAATTTCACAAAAAAATCCAAAGGGGTTAGCCTTTGCTTTTCTACCAAAAACGACAATTTCATCAACACTCGCCGTAAATTCATTTTTCTTCCGTGAATCAAAACTCATTGTAAATTCATTTTTCTCGCCCATGAGGCTTCTTATCTTTGTCAGATACGCGTTATCTTGTCATACTAAATTTTGAAGCATTTTAGAAAAAAACCAAAATTTCAGAACAAAATCCAAAGGGGTTGGCCTTTGCTTTTTACCAAAAATGGCAATTTTCATCAAAACTCATCGTAAATTAATTTTTCTCGCCCATGAAGCTTCTTATCTTTGTCAGATGCGTGTTATGTTGTCATACCTAAATTTTGAAGCATTTCGGAAAAAAATCAAAATTTCACAAAAAATCCAAAGGGGTTAGCCTTTGTTTTTTTACCAAAAACGACAAGTTCCATCAAAACTCGTCGTAAATTCATTTTTCTGGCCTGTGAAGCTTCTTATATTTGTCAGATTTGCGTTATATTGTCATACCAAAATTTTTTAGCATTTCAGAAAAATCAAAATTTCACAAAAAATTCAAAGCGGTTAGCCTTTGATTTTTCTCAAAAACGGCAATTTTCATTAAAATTCATCGTAAATTCATTTTTCTCGCCCGTGAAGCTTCTTATCTTTGTCAGTTACGTGTTATATTGTCATACCTAAATTTTGAAGCATTTCGGAAAAAATCAAAATTTCACAAAAAAAATCCAAAGGGGTTAGCCTTTGCTTTTCTATCAAAAACGACAATTTTCATCAACACTTGCCGTAAATTCATTTTTCTCGCCCGTGAATCAAAACTCAATGTAAATTCATTTTTCTTGCCCATGAGGCTTCTTATCTTTGTCTGATATGTGTTATCTTGTCATACCTAAATTTTGAAGCATTTCAGAAAAAAATCAAAATTTCAGAACAAAATCCAAAGGGGTTAGCCTTTGTTTTTTTACCAAAAACGACAAGTTCCATCAAAACTCGTCGTAAATTCATTTTTCTGGCATGTGAAGCTTCTTATCTTTGTGAAATTGCGTAATATTGTTATACCAAAATTTTTAAGCATTTCGGAAAAAATCAAAATTTCACAAAAAATCCAAAGGGGTTAGCCTTTTATTTTTCTCAAAAACGGCAATTTTCATTAAAATTCATCGTAAATTCATTTTTCTCGCCCGTGAAGCTTCTTATCGTTGTCAGTTACGTGTTATATTGTCATACCTAAATTTTGAAGCATTTCAGAAAAAAAATCAAAATTTCACAAAAAAATCCAAAGGGGTTAGCCTTTGCTTTTCTACCAAAAACGACAGTTTCATCAACACTCGCCGTAAATTCATTTTTCTTCCGTGAATCAAAACTCATTGTAAATTCATTTTTCTCGCCCATGAGGCTTCTTATCTTTGTCAGATACGCGTTATCTTGTCATACTAAATTTTGAAGCATTTTAGAAAAAAACCAAAATTTCAGAACAAAATCCAAAGGGGTTGGCCTTTGCTTTTTACCAAAAATGGCAATTTTCATCAAAACTCATCGTAAATTAATTTTTCTCGCCCATGAAGCTTCTTATCTTTGTCAGATGCGTGTTATGTTGTCATACCTAAATTTTGAAGTATTTCGGAAAAAAATCAAAATTTCACAAAAAATCCAAAGGGGTTAGCCTTTGTTTTTTTACCAAAAACGACAAGTTCCATCAAAACTCGTCGTAAATTCATTTTTCTGGCCTGTGAAGCTTCTTATCTTTGTCAAATTTGCGTAATATTGTCATACCAAAATTTTTAAGCATTTCGGAAAAAATCAAAATTTCACAAAAAATCCAAAGGGGTTAGCCTTTGATTTTTCTCAAAAACGACAATTTTCATTAAAATTCATCGTAAATTCATTTTTCTCGCCCGTGAAGCTTCTTATCGTTGTCAGTTACGTGTTATATTGTCATACCTAAATTTTGAAGCATTTCAGAAAAAAAAATCAAAATTTCACCAAAAAATCCAAAGGGGTTAGAATTTGCTTTTCTACCAAAAACGACAATTTCATCAACACTCGCCGTAAATTCATTTTTCTCGCCCGTGAATCAAAACTCAATGTAAATTCATTTTTCTCGCCCATGAGGCTTCTTATCTTTGTCAGATATGCGTTATCTTGTCATACCTAAATCTTGAAGCATTTCAGAAAAAAAATCAAAATTTCAGAACAAAATCCAAAGGGGTTAGCCTTTGCTTTTTACCAAAAATGGCAATTTTCATCAAAACACATCGTAAATTAATTTTTCTCGCCCATGAAGCTTCTTATCTTTGTCAGATACGTGTTATGTTGTCATTCCTAAATTTTGAAGCATTTTGGAAAAAAAATCAAAATTTCACAAAAAATCCAAAGGGGTTAGCCTTTGTTTTTTTACCAAAAACGACAAGTTCCATCAAAACTCGTCGTAAATTCATTTTTCTGGCATGTGAAGCTTCTTATCTTTGTGAAATTGCGTAATATTGTTATACCAAAATTTTTAAGCATTTCGGAAAAAATCAAAATTTCACAAAAAATCCAAAGGGGTTAGCCTTTTATTTTTCTCAAAAACGGCAATTTTCATTAAAATTCATCGTAAATTCATTTTTCTCGCCCGTGAAGCTTCTTATCTTTGTCAGTTACGTGTTATATTGTCATACCTAAATTTTGAAGCATTTCGGAAAAAATCAAAATTTCACAAAAAAAATCCAAAGGGGTTAGCCTTGGCTTTTCTATCAAAAACGACAATTTTCATCAACACTTGCCGTAAATTCATTTTTCTCGCCCGTGAATCAAAACTCAATGTAAATTCATTTTTCTTGCCCATGAGGCTTCTTATCTTTGTCTGATATGTGTTATCTTGTCATACCTAAATTTTGAAGCATTTCAGAAAAAAATCAAAATTTCAGAACAAAATCCAAAGGGGTTAGCCTTTGTTTTTTTACCAAAAACGACAAGTTCCATCAAAACTCGTCGTAAATTCATTTTTCTGGCATGTGAAGCTTCTTATCTTTGTGAAATTGCGTAATATTGTTATACCAAAATTTTTAAGCATTTCGGAAAAAATCAAAATTTCACAAAAAATCCAAAGGGGTTAGCCTTTTATTTTTCTCAAAAACGGCAATTTTCATTAAAATTCATCGTAAATTCATTTTTCTCGCCCGTGAAGCTTCTTATCGTTGTCAGTTACGTGTTATATTGTCATACCTAAATTTTGAAGCATTTCAGAAAAAAAATCAAAATTTCACAAAAAAATCCAAAGGGGTTAGCCTTTGCTTTTCTACCAAAAACGACAATTTCATCAACACTCGCCGTAAATTCATTTTTCTTCCGTGAATCAAAACTCATTGTAAATTCATTTTTCTCGCCCATGAGGCTTCTTATCTTTGTCAGATACGCGTTATCTTGTCATACTAAATTTTGAAGCATTTTAGAAAAAAACCAAAATTTCAGAACAAAATCCAAAGGGGTTGGCCTTTGCTTTTTACCAAAAATGGCAATTTTCATCAAAACTCATCGTAAATTAATTTTTCTCGCCCATGAAGCTTCTTATCTTTGTCAGATGCGTGTTATGTTGTCATACCTAAATTTTGAAGTATTTCGGAAAAAAATCAAAATTTCACAAAAAATCCAAAGGGGTTAGCCTTTGTTTTTTTACCAAAAACGACAAGTTCCATCAAAACTCGTCGTAAATTCATTTTTCTGGCCTGTGAAGCTTCTTATCTTTGTCAAATTTGCGTAATATTGTCATACCAAAATTTTTAAGCATTTCGGAAAAAATCAAAATTTCACAAAAAATCCAAAGGGGTTAGCCTTTGATTTTTCTCAAAAACGACAATTTTCATTAAAATTCATCGTAAATTCATTTTTCTCGCCCGTGAAGCTTCTTATCGTTGTCAGTTACGTGTTATATTGTCATACCTAAATTTTGAAGCATTTCAGAAAAAAAAATCAAAATTTCACCAAAAAATCCAAAGGGGTTAGAATTTGCTTTTCTACCAAAAACGACAATTTCATCAACACTCGCCGTAAATTCATTTTTCTCGCCCGTGAATCAAAACTCAATGTAAATTCATTTTTCTCGCCCATGAGGCTTCTTATCTTTGTCAGATATGCGTTATCTTGTCATACCTAAATCTTGAAGCATTTCAGAAAAAAAATCAAAATTTCAGAACAAAATCCAAAGGGGTTAGCCTTTGCTTTTTACCAAAAATGGCAATTTTCATCAAAACACATCGTAAATTAATTTTTCTCGCCCATGAAGCTTCTTATCTTTGTCAGATACGTGTTATGTTGTCATTCCTAAATTTTGAAGCATTTTGGAAAAAAAATCAAAATTTCACAAAAAATCCAAAGGGGTTAGCCTTTGTTTTTTTACCAAAAACGACAAGTTCCATCAAAACTCGTCGTAAATTCATTTTTCTGGCATGTGAAGCTTCTTATCTTTGTCAAATTTGCGTTATATTGTCATACCAAAATTTTTAAGCATTTCGGAAAAAATCAAAATTTCACAAAAAATCCAAAGGGGTTAGCCTTTGATTTTTCTCAAAAATTGCAATTTTCAATAAAATTCATCGTAAATTCATTTTTCTCGCCCGTGAAGCTTCTTATCGTTGTCAGTTACGTGTTATATTGTCATACCTAAATTTTGAAGCATTTCAGAAAAAAATCAAAATTTCACAAAAAAATCCAAAGGGGTTAGCCTTTGCTTTTCTACCAAAAACGACAATTTCATCAACACTCGCCGTAAATTCATTTTTCTCGCCCGTGAATCAAAACTCACTGTAAATTCATTTTTCTCGCCCATGAGGCTTCTTATCTTTGTCAGATGTGCGTTATCTTGTCATACCTAAATTTTGAAGCATTTTAGAAAAAAATCAAAATTTCAGAACAAAATCCAAAGGGGTTAGCCTTTGCTTTTTACCAAAAATGGCAATTTTCATCAAAACTCATCGTAAATTAATTTTTGTCGCCCATGAAGCTTCTTATCTTTGTCAGATACGTGTTATGTTGTCATACCTAAATTTTGAAGCATTTCAGAAAAAAATCAAAATTTCACAAAAAATCCAAAGGGGTTAGCCTTTGTTTTTTACCAAAAACGACAAGTTCCATCAAAACTCGTCGTAAATTCATTTTTCTGGCCTGTGAAGCTTCTTATCTTTGTCAAATTTGTGTTATATTGTCATACCAAAATTTTTAAGCATTTCGGAAAAAATCAAAATTTCACAAAAAATCCAAAGGGGTTAGCCTTTGATTTTTCTCAAAAACGGCAATTTTCATTAAAATTCATCGTAAATTCATTTTTCTGCCCGTGAAGCTTCTTATCGTTGTCAGTTACGTGTTATATTGTCATACCTAAATTCTGAAGCATTTCGGAAAAAAAATCAAAATTTCACAAAAGAATCAAAAGGGGTTAGCCTTTGCTTTTCTACCAAAAACGACAATTTTCATCAACACTCGCCGTAAATTCATTTTTCTCGCCCGTGAATCGAAACTCAATGTAAATTCATTTTTCTCGCCCATGAGGCTTCTTATCTTTGTCAGATATGCGTTATCTTGTCATACCTAAATTTTGAAGCATTTCAGAAAAAAAATCAAAATTTCAGAACAAAATCCAAAGGGGTTAGTCTTTGTTTTTTTAACAAAAATGACAAGTTCCATCAAAACTCGTCGTAAATTCATTTTTCTCGCCCGTGGCGCTTCTTATCTTTGTCAGATATGCGTTATATTGTCATACCAAAATTTTGAAGCATTTTGGAAAAAATCAAAATTTCACAAAAAATCCAAAGGGGTTAGCCTTTGGTTTTTCTCAAAAACGGCAATTTTCATCAAAATTCATCATAAATTCATTTTTCTCACCCATGAAGCTTCTTATTTTTGTCAGATACATGTTATAATGTCATACCTAAATTTTGAAGCATTTCAGAAAAAAAACAAAATTTCACCAAAAAAATCCAAAGCGGTTAGCCTTTGCTTTTCTACCAAAAATGACAATTTTCATCAACACTCGCCGTAAATTCATGTTTCTTGCCCGTGAATCAAAACTCACTGTAAATTTATTTTTCTCGCCCATGAGGCTTCTTATCTTTGTCAGATACGCGTTATCTTGTCATACCTAAATTTTGAAGCATTCTAGAAAAAAATAAAAATTTCAGAACAAAATCCAAAGGGGTTAGCTTTTGCTTTTTACCAAAAATGGCAATTTTCATCAAAACTGTTGTAAATTAATTTTCTTGCCCATGAAGCTTCTTATCTTTGTCAGATACGTGTTATGTTGTCATACCTAAATTTTGAAGCATTTCGGAAAAAAAATCAAAATTTCACAAAAAATCCAAAGGGGTTACCCTTTGTTTTTTTACCAAAACCACAAGTTCCATCAAAACTCGTCGTAAATTCATTTTTCTCGCCTGTGAAGCTTCTTATATTTGTCAGATTTGCGTTATGTTGTCATACCAAAATTTTTTAGCATTTCGGAAAAATCAAAATTTCACAAAAAATTCAAAGGGGTTAGCCTTTGATTTTTCTCAAAAATGGCAATTTTCATTAAAATTCGTCGTAAATTCATTTTTCTCGCCCGTGAAGCTTCTTATCTTTGTCAGTTACGTGTTATATTGTCATACCTAAATTTTGAAGCATTTCGGAAAAAATCAAAATTTCACCAAAAAATCCAAAGGGGTTAGCCTTTGCTTTTGTACCAAAACGACAATTTTCATCAACACTCGCCGTAAATTCATTTTTCTCGCCCGTGAATCAAAACTCAATGTAAATTCATTTTTCTCGCCCATGAGGCTTCTTATCTTTGTCAGATATGCGTTATCTTGTCATACCTAAATCTTGAAGCATTTCAGAAAAAAAATCAAAATTTCAGAACAAAATCCAAAGGGGTTAGCCTTTGCTTTTTACCAAAAATGGCAATTTTCATCAAAACACATCGTAAATTAATTTTTCTCGCCCATGAAGCTTCTTATCTTTGTCAGATACGTGTTATGTTGTCATTCCTAAATTTTGAAGCATTTTGGAAAAAAAATCAAAATTTCACAAAAAATCCAAAGGGGTTAGCCTTTGTTTTTTTACCAAAAACGACAAGTTCCATCAAAACTCGTCGTAAATTCATTTTTCTGGCATGTGAAGCTTCTTATCTTTGTCAAATTTGCGTTATATTGTCATACCAAAATTTTTAAGCATTTCGGAAAAAATCAAAATTTCACAAAAAATCCAAAGGGGTTAGCCTTTGATTTTTCTCAAAAATTGCAATTTTCAATAAAATTCATCGTAAATTCATTTTTCTCGCCCGTGAAGCTTCTTATCGTTGTCAGTTACGTGTTATATTGTCATACCTAAATTTTGAAGCATTTCAGAAAAAAATCAAAATTTCACAAAAAAATCCAAAGGGGTTAGCCTTTGCTTTTCTACCAAAAACGACAATTTCATCAACACTCGCCGTAAATTCATTTTTCTCGCCCGTGAATCAAAACTCACTGTAAATTCATTTTTCTCGCCCATGAGGCTTCTTATCTTTGTCAGATGTGCGTTATCTTGTCATACCTAAATTTTGAAGCATTTTAGAAAAAAATCAAAATTTCAGAACAAAATCCAAAGGGGTTAGCCTTTGCTTTTTACCAAAAATGGCAATTTTCATCAAAACTCATCGTAAATTAATTTTTGTCGCCCATGAAGCTTCTTATCTTTGTCAGATACGTGTTATGTTGTCATACCTAAATTTTGAAGCATTTCAGAAAAAAATCAAAATTTCACAAAAAATCCAAAGGGGTTAGCCTTTGTTTTTTACCAAAAACGACAAGTTCCATCAAAACTCGTCGTAAATTCATTTTTCTGGCCTGTGAAGCTTCTTATCTTTGTCAAATTTGTGTTATATTGTCATACCAAAATTTTTAAGCATTTCGGAAAAAATCAAAATTTCACAAAAAATCCAAAGGGGTTAGCCTTTGATTTTTCTCAAAAACGGCAATTTTCATTAAAATTCATCGTAAATTCATTTTTCTGCCCGTGAAGCTTCTTATCGTTGTCAGTTACGTGTTATATTGTCATACCTAAATTCTGAAGCATTTCGGAAAAAAAATCAAAATTTCACAAAAGAATCAAAAGGGGTTAGCCTTTGCTTTTCTACCAAAAACGACAATTTTCATCAACACTCGCCGTAAATTCATTTTTCTCGCCCGTGAATCGAAACTCAATGTAAATTCATTTTTCTCGCCCATGAGGCTTCTTATCTTTGTCAGATATGCGTTATCTTGTCATACCTAAATTTTGAAGCATTTCAGAAAAAAAATCAAAATTTCAGAACAAAATCCAAAGGGGTTAGTCTTTGTTTTTTTAACAAAAATGACAAGTTCCATCAAAACTCGTCGTAAATTCATTTTTCTCGCCCGTGGCGCTTCTTATCTTTGTCAGATATGCGTTATATTGTCATACCAAAATTTTGAAGCATTTTGGAAAAAATCAAAATTTCACAAAAAATCCAAAGGGGTTAGCCTTTGGTTTTTCTCAAAAACGGCAATTTTCATCAAAATTCATCATAAATTCATTTTTCTCACCCATGAAGCTTCTTATTTTTGTCAGATACATGTTATAATGTCATACCTAAATTTTGAAGCATTTCAGAAAAAAAACAAAATTTCACCAAAAAAATCCAAAGCGGTTAGCCTTTGCTTTTCTACCAAAAATGACAATTTTCATCAACACTCGCCGTAAATTCATGTTTCTTGCCCGTGAATCAAAACTCACTGTAAATTCATTTTTCTCGCCCATGAGGCTTCTTATCTTTGTCAGATACGCGTTATCTTGTCATACCTAAATTTTGAAGCATTCTAGAAAAAAATAAAAATTTCAGAACAAAATCCAAAGGGGTTAGCCTTTGCTTTTTACCAAAAATGGCAATTTTCATCAAAACTGTTGTAAATTAATTTTTCTTGCCCATGAAGCTTCTTATCTTTGTCAGATACGTATTATGTTGTCATACCTAAATTTTGAAGCATTTCGGAAAAAAAAATCAAAATTTCACAAAAAATCCAAAGGGGTTACCCTTTGTTTTTTTACCAAAACCACAAGTTCCATCAAAACTCGTCGTAAATTCATTTTTCTCGCCTGTGAAGCTTCTTATATTTGTCAGATTTGCGTTATGTTGTCATACCAAAATTTTTTAGCATTTCGGAAAAATCAAAATTTCACAAAAAATTCAAAGGGGTTAGCCTTTGATTTTTCTCAAAAATGGCAATTTTCATTAAAATTCGTCGTAAATTCATTTTTCTCGCCCGTGAAGCTTCTTATCTTTGTCAGTTACGTGTTATATTGTCATACCTAAATTTTGAAGCATTTCGGAAAAAATCCAAATTTCACCAAAAAATCCAAAGGGGTTAGCCTTTGCTTTTGTACCAAAACGACAATTTTCATCAACACTCGCCGTAAATTCATTTTTCTCGCCCGTGAATCAAAACTCAATGTAAATTCATTTTTCTCGCCCATGAGGCTTCTTATCTTTGTCAGATATGCGTTATCTTGTCATACCTAAATCTTGAAGCATTTCAGAAAAAAAATCAAAATTTCAGAACAAAATCCAAAGGGGTTAGCCTTTGCTTTTTACCAAAAATGACAAGTTCCATCAAAACTCATCGTAAATTCATTTTTCTCGCCCATGAAGCTTCTTATATTTGTCAGATACGTGTTATATTGTCATACCTAAATTTTGAAGCATTTCAGAAAAAAACAAAATTTCACCAAAAAATCCAAAGGGTTTAGCCTTTGCTTTTCAATTAGAAACGACAATTTTCATCAACACTCGTCGTAAATTCATTTTTCCTGCACGTGAATCAAAACTCACTGTAAATTCATTTATCTCGCCCATGAGGCTTCTTATCTTTGTCAGATATGCGTTATCTTGTCATACCTAAATTTTGAAGCATTTAAGAAAAAAAATCAAAATTTCAGAACAAAATCCAAAGGGGTTAGCCTTTGCTTTTTACCAAAAATGGAAATTTTTATTTAAACTCGTCGTAAATTCATTTTTCTCGCCCGTGAAGCTTCTTATCTTTTTCAGATACGTGTTATGTTGTCATACCTAAATCTTGAAGCATTTCAGAAAAAATCAAAATTTCACAAAAAATCCAAAGGGGTTACCCTTTGTTTTTTTTACCAAAAACGACAAGTTCCATCAAAGCTCGTCGTAAATTCATTTTTCTCGCATGTGAAGCTTCTTATCTTTGTCAGATTTGCATTATATTGTAATACAAAAATTTTTAAGCATTTCGAAAAAAATCAAAATTTCACAAAAATCCAAAGGGGTTAGCCTTTGATTTTTCTCAAAAACGGCAATTTTCATCAAAATTCGTCGTAAATTCATTTTTCTCGCCTGTGAAGCTTCTTATCTTTGTCAGTTACGTGTTATATTGTCATACCTAAATTTTGAAGCATTCGGGAAAAAATCAAAATTTCACAAAAAAATCCAAAGGGGTTAGCCTTTGCTTTTTACCAAAAATGGCAATTTTCATCAAAACTCGTCGTAAATTAATTTTTCTCGCCCATGAAGCTTCTTATCTTTGTCAGATACGTGTTATGTTGTCATACCTAAATTTTGAAGCATTTCGGAAAAAAAATCAAAATTTCACAAAAAATCCAAAGGGGTTAGCCTTTGTTTTTTTACCAAAAACACAAGTTCCATCAAAACTCGTCGTAAATTCATTTTTCTCGCCTGTGAAGCTTCTTATATTTATCAGATTTGCGTTATGTTGTCATACCAAAAATTTTTAGCATTTCGGAAAATCAAAATTTCACAAAAAATTCAAAGGGGTTAGCCTTTGATTTTTCTCAAAAATGGCAATTTTCATTAAAATTCGTCGTAAATTCATTTTTCTCGCCCGTGAAGCTTCTTATCTTTGTCAGTTACGTGTTATATTGTCATACCTAAATTTTGAAGCATTTCGGAAAAAATCCAAATTTCATCAAAAAATCCAAAGGGGTTAGCCTTTGCTTTTGTACCAAAACGACAATTTTCATCAACCCTCGCCGTAAATTCATTTTTCTCGCCCGTGAATCAAAACTCAATGTAAATTCATTTTTCTCGCCCATGAGGCTTCTTATCTTTGTCAGATATGCGTTATCTTGTCATACCTAAATTTTGAAGCATTTCAGAAAAAAATCAAAATTTCAGAACAAAATCCAAAGGGGTTAGCCTTTGCTTTTTACCAAAAATGACAAGTTCCATCAAAACTCATCGTAAATTCATTTTTCTCGCCCATGAAGCTTCTTATATTTGTTAGATACGTGTTATATTGTCATACCTAAATTTTGAAGCATTTCAGAAAAAAAACAAAATTTCACCAAAAAATCCAAAGGGTTTAGCCTTTGCTTTTCAACCAAAAACGACAATTTTCATCAACACTCGTCGTAAATTCATTTTTCCTGCACGTGAATCAAAACTCACTGTAAATTCATTTATCTCGCCCATGAGGCTTCTTATCTTTGTCAGATATGCGTTATCTTGTCATACCTAAATTTTGAAGCATTTAAGAAAAAAACCAAAATTTCAGAACAAAATCCAAAGGGGTTAGCCTTTGCTTTTTACCAAAAATGGAAATTTTTATTTAAACTCGTCGTAAATTCATTTTTCTCGCCCGTGAAGATTCTTATCTTTTTCAGATACGTGTTATGTTGTCATACCTAAATCTTGAAGCATTTCAGAAAAAAATCAAAATTTCACAAAAAATTCCAAAGGGGTTAGCCTGTGCTTTTCTACCAAAAACGACAATTTCATCAACACTCGCCGTAAATTCATTTTTCTCGCCCGTGAATCAAAACTCACTGTAAATTCATTTTTCTCGCCCATGAGGCTTCTTATCTTTGTCAGATACGCGTTATCTTGTCGTACCTAAATTTTGAAGCATTTTAGAAAAAAATCAAAATTTCAGAACAAAATCCAAAGGGGTTAGCCTTTGCTTTTTACCAAAAATGGCAATTTTCATCAAAACTCATCGTAAATTAATTTTTCTCGCCCATGAAGCTTCTTATCTTTGTCAGATACGTGTTATGTTGTCATACCTAAATTTTGAAGCATTTCAGAAAAAAAATCAAAATTTCACAAAAAATCCAAAGGGGTTAGCCTTTGTTTTTTACCAAAAACGACAAGTTCCATCAAAGCTCGTCGTAAATTCATTTTTCTGGCCTGTGAAGCTTCTTATCTTTGTCAAATTTGTGTTATATTGTCATACCAAAATTTTTAAGCATTTCAGAAAAAATCAAAATTTCACAAAAAATCCAAAGGGGTTAGCCTTTGATTTTTCTCAAAAACGGCAATTTTCATTAAAATTCATCGTAAATTCATTTTTCTCGCCCGTGAAGCTTCTTATCGTTGTCAGTTACGTGTTATATTGTCATACCTAAATTTTGAAGCATTTCGGAAAAAAAAAATCAAAATTTCACAAAAAAATCAAAAGGGGTTAGCCTTTGCTTTTCTACCAAAAACGACAATTTTCATCAACACTCGCCGTAAATTCATTTTTCTCGCCCGTGAATCAAAACTCAATGTAAATTCATTTTTCTGGCCCATGAGGCTTCTTATCTTTGTCAGATATGCGTTATCTTGTCATACCTAAATTTTGAAGCATTTCAGAAAAAAATCAAAATTTCAGAACAAAATCCAAAGGGGTTAGTCTTTGTTTTTTTAACAAAAATGACAAGTTCCATCAAAACTCGTCGTAAATTCATTTTTCTCGCCCGTGGCGCTTCTTATCTTTGTCAGATATGCGTTATATTGTCATACCAAAATTTTGAAGCATTTGGGAAAAATCAAAATTTCACAAAAAATCCAAAGGGGTTAGCCTTTGGTTGTTCTCAAAAACGGCAATTTTCATCAAAATTCATCATAAATTCATTTTTCTCACCCATGAAGCTTCTTATTTTTGTCAGATACGTGTTATACTGTCATACCTAAATTTTGAAGCATTTCAGAAAAAAAACAAAATTTCACCAAAAAATCCAAAGCGGTTAGCCTTTGCTTTTCTACCAAAAATGACAATTTTCATCAACAGTCGCCGTAAATTCATGTTTCTTGCCCTGAATCAAAATTCACTGTAAATTCATTTTTCTCGCCCATGAGGCTTCTTATCTTTGTCAGATACGCGTTATCTTGTCATACCTAAATTTTGAAGCATTCCAGAAAAAAAATAAAAATTTCAGAACAAAATCCAAAGGGGTTAGCCTTTGCTTTTGTCCAAAAATGGCAATTTTCATCAAAACTCGTTGTAAATTAATTTTTCTCGCCCATGAAGCTTCTTATCTTTGTCAGATACGTGTTATGTTGTCATACCTAAATTTTGAAGCATTTCGGAAAAAAATCAAAATTTCACAAAAAATCCAAAGGGGTTACCCTTTGTTTTTTTACCAAAAACACAAGTTCCATCAAAACTCATCGTAAATTCATTTTTCTCGACTGTGAAGCTTCTTATATTTGTCAGATTTGCGTTATGTTGTCATACCAAAATTTTTTAGCATTTCAGAAAAATCAAAATTTCACAAAAAATTTAAAGGGGTTAGCCTTTGATTTTTCTCAAAAATGGCAATTTTCATTAAAATTCGTCGTAAATTCATTTTTCTCGCCCGTGAAGCTTCTTATCTTTGTCAGTTACGTGTTATATTGTCATACCTAAATTTTGAAGCATTTCAGAAAAAAATCCAAATTTCACCAAAAAATCCAAAGGGGTTAGCCTTTGCTTTTGTACCAAAACGACAATTTTCATCAACACTCGCCGTAAATTCATTTTTCTCGCCCGTGAATCAAAACTCAATGTAAATTCATTTTTCTCGCCCATGAGGCTTCTTATCTTTGTCAGATATGCGTTATCTTGTCATACCTAAATCTTGAAGCATTTCAGAAAAAAATCAAAATTTCAGAACAAAATCCAAAGGGGTTAGCCTTTGCTTTTTACCAAAAATGACAAGTTCCATCAAAACTCATCGTAAATTCATTTTTCTCGCCCATGAAGCTTCTTATATTTGTCAGATACGTGTTATATTGTCATACCTAAATTTTGAAGCATTTCAGAAAAAAACAAAATTTCACCAAAAAATCCAAAGGGTTTAGCCTTTGCTTTTCAACCAGAAACGACAATTTTCATCAACACTCGTCGTAAATTCATTTTTCCTGCACGTGAATCAAAACTCACTGTAAATTCATTTATCTCGCCCATGAGGCTTCTTATCTTTGTCAGATATGCGTTATCTTGTTATACCTAAATTTTGAAACATTTAAGAAAAAAAATCAAAATTTCAGAACAAAATCCAAAGGGTTAGCCTTTGCTTTTTACCAAAAATGGAAATTTTTATTTAAACTCATCGTAAATTCATTTTTCTCGCCCGTGAAGCTTCTTATCTTTTTCAGATACGTGTTATGTTGTCATACCTAAATCTTGAAGCATTTCAGAAAAAATCAAAATTTCACAAAAAATCCAAAGGGGTTACCCTTTGTTTTTTTTACCAAAAACGACAAGTTCCATCAAAGCTCGTCGTAAATTCATTTTTCTCGCATGTGAAGCTTCTTATCTTTGTCAGATTTGCATTATATTGTCATACAAAAACTTTTAAGCATTTCGAAAAAAATCAAAATTTCACAAAAATCCAAAGGGATTAGCCTTTGATTTTTCTCAAAAACGGCAATTTTCATCAAAATTCGTCGTAAATTCATTTTTCTCGCCTGTGAAGCTTCTTATCTTTGTCAGTTACGTGTTATATTGTCATACCTAAATTTTGAAGCATTCGGGAAAAAATCAAAATTTCACAAAAAAATCCAAAGGGGTTAGCCTTTGCTTTTTACCAAAAATGGCAATTTTCATCAAAACTCGTCGTAAATTAATTTTTCTCGCCCATGAAGCTTCTTATCTTTGTCAGATACGTGTTATGTTGTCATACCTAAATTTTGAAGCGATTCGGAAAAAAATCAAAATTTCACAAAAAATCCAAAGGGGTTAGCCTTTGTTTTTTTACCAAAAACACAAGTTCCATCAAAACTCGTCGTAAATTCATTTTTCTCGCCTGTGAAGCTTCTTATATTTGTCAGATTTGCGTTATGTTGTCATACCAAAAATTTTTAGCATTTCGGAAAATCAAAATTTCACAAAAAATTCAAAGGGGTTAGCCTTTGATTTTTCTCAAAAATGGCAATTTTCATTAAAATTCGTCGTAAATTCATTTTTCTCGCCCGTGAAGCTTCTTATCTTTGTCAGTTACGTGTTATATTGTCATACCTAAATTTTGAAGCATTTCGGAAAAAAATCCAAATTTCACCAAAAAATCCAAAGGGGTTAGCCTTTGCTTTTGTACCAAAACGACAATTTTCATCAACACTCGCCGTAAATTCATTTTTCTCGCCCGTGAATCAAAACTCAATGTAAATTCATTTTTCTCGCCCATGAGGCTTCTTATCTTTGTCAGATATGCGTTATCTTGTCATACCTAAATTTTGAAGCATTTCAGAAAAAAATCAAAAATTCAGAACAAAATCCAAAGGGGTTAGCCTTTGCTTTTTACCAAAAATGACAAGTTCCATCAAAACTCATCGTAAATTCATTTTTCTCGCCCATGAAGCTTCTTATATTTGTCAGATACGTGTTATATTGTCATACCTAAATTTTGAAGCATTTCAGAAAAAAACAAAATTTCACCAAAAAATCCAAAGGGTTTAGCCTTTGCTTTTCAACCAAAAACGACAATTTTCATCAACACTTGTCGTAAATTCATTTTTCCTGCACGTGAATCAAAACTCACTGTAAATTCATTTATCTCGCCCATGAGGCTTCTTATCTTTGTCAGATATGCGTTATCTTGTCATACCTAAATTTTGAAGCATTTAAGAAAAAAATCAAAATTTCAGAACAAAATCCAAAGGGGTTAGCCTTTGCTTTTTACCAAAAATGGAAATTTTTATTTAAACTCGTCGTAAATTCATTTTTCTCGCCCGTGAAGCTTCTTATCTTTTTCAGATACGTGTTATGTTGTCATACCTAAATCTTGAAGCATTTCAGAAAAAAATCAAAATTTCACAAAAAATTCAAAGGGGTTACCCTTTGTTTTTTTACCAAAAACGACAAGTTCCATCAAAGCTCGTCGTAAATTAATTTTTCTCGCATGTGAAGCTTCTTATCTTTGTCAGATTTGCGTTATATTGTCATACAAAACTTTTTAAGCATTTTGAAAAAAATCAAAATTTCACAAAATCCAAAGGGGTTTGCCTTTGATTTTTCTCAAAAACGGCAATTTTCATCAAAATTCGTCGTAAATTCATTTTTCTCGCCTGTGAAGCTTCTTATCTTTGTCAGTTACGTGTTATATTGTCATACCTAAATTTTGAAGCATTCGGGAAAAAAATAAAATTTTCACAAAAAAATCCAAAGGGGTTAGCCTTTGCTTTTTACCAAAAATGGCAATTTTCATCAAAACTCGTCGTTAATTAATTTTTCTCGCCCATGAAGCTTCTTATCTTTGTCAGATACGTGTTATGTTGTCATACCTAAATTTTGAAGCATTTCAGAAAAAAATCAAAATTTCACAAAAAATCCAAAGAGGTTAGCCTTTGTTTTTTTACCAAAAACGACAAGTTCCATCAAAACTCGTCGTAAATTCATTTTTCTTGCCCGTGAAGCTTCTTATCCTTGTCAGATTTGCGTTATATTGTCATACCAAAATTTTTAAGCATTTTCGGAAAAAAATCAAAATTTCATAAAAAATCCAAAGGGATTAGCCTTTGATTTTTCTCAAAAACGGCAATTTTCATTAAAATTTATCGTAAATTCATTTTTCTCGCCCGTGAAGCTTCTTATCTTTGTCAGTTTACGTGTTATATTGTCATACCTAAATTTTGAAGCATTTCGGAAAAAAATCAAAATTTCACAAAAAAATCCAAAGGGGTTAGCCTTTGCTTTTCTACCAAAAATGACAATTTTCATCAACACTCGCCGTAAATTCATGTTTCTTGCCCGTGAATCAAAACTCACTGTAAATTCATTTTTCTCGTCCATGAGGCTTCTTATCTTTGTCAGATACGCGTTATCTTGTCATACCTAAATTTTGAAGCATTTCAGAAAAAAATAAAAATTTCAGAACAAAATCCAAAGGGGTTAGCCTTTGCTTTTTACCAAAAATGGCAATTTTCATCAAAACTCGTCGTAAATTAATTTTTCTCGCCCATGAAGCTTCTTATCGTTGTCAGTTACGTGTTATATTGTCATACCTAAATTTTGAAGCATTTCAGAAAAAAAATCAAAATTTCACAAAAAATCTAAAGGGGTTAGCCTTTGCTTTTCTACCAAAAACGACAATTTCATCAACACTCGCCGTAAATTCATTTTTCTCGCCCGTGAATCAAAACTCACTGTAAATTCATTTTTCTCTCCTGTGAAGCTTCTTATCTTTGTCAGTTACGTGTTATATTGTCATACCTAAATTTTGAAGCATTCGGGAAAAAAATCAAAATTTCACAAAAAAATCCAAAGGGGTTAGCCTTTGCTTTTTACCAAAAATGGCAATTTTCATCAAAACTCGTCGTAAATTAATTTTTCTCACCCATGAAGCTTCTTATCTTTGTCAGATACGTGTTATGTTGTCATACCTAAATTTTGAAGCATTTCGGAAAAAAATCAAAATTTCACAAAAAATCCAAAGGGGTTAGCCTTTGTTTTTTTACCAAAACGACAAGTTCCATCAAAACTCGTCGTAAATTCATTTTTCTGGCATGTGAAGCTTCTTATCTTTGTCAAATTTGCGTTATATTGTCATACCAAAATTTTTAAGCATTTCGGAAAAAATCAAAATTTCACAAAAAATCCAAAGGGGTTAGCCTTTGATTTTTCTCAAAAATGGCAATTTTCAATAAAATTCATCGTAAATTCATTTTTCTCGCCCGTGAAGCTTCTTATCGTTGTCAGTTACGTGTTATATTGTCATACCTAAATTTTGAAGCATTTCAGAAAAAAATCAATATTTCACAAAAAAATCCAAAGGGGTTAGCCTTTGCTTTTCTACCAAAAACGACAATTTCATCAACACTCGCCGTAAATTCATTTTTCTCGCCCGTGAATCAAAACTCACTGTAAATTCATTTTTCTCACCCATGAGGCTTCTTATCTTTGTCAGATACGCGTTATCTTGTCATACCTAAATTTTGAAGCATTTTAGAAAAAAAAAATTTCAGAACAAAATCCAAAGGGGTTAGACTTTGCTTTTTACCAAAAATGGCAATTTTCATCAAAACTCATCGTAAATTAATTTTTCTCGCCCATGAAGCTTCTTATCTTTGTCAGATACGTGTTATGTTGTCATACCTAAATTTTGAAGCATTTCAGAAAAAAATCAAAATTTCACAAAAAATCCAAAGGGGTTAGCCTTTGTTTTTTACCAAAAACGACAAGTTCCATCAAAACTCGTCGTAAATTCATTTTTCTGGCCTGTGAATCTTCTTATCTTTGTCAAATTTGCGTTATATTGTCATACCAAAATTTTTAAGCATTTCGGAAAAAATCAAAATTTCACAAAAAATCCAAAGGGGTTAGCCTTTGATTTTTCTCAAAAACGGCAATTTTCATTAAAATTCATCGTAAATTCATTTTTCTCGCCCGTGAAGCTTCTTATCGTTGTCAGTTACGTGTTATATTGTCATACCTAAATTTTGAAGCATTTCGGAAAAAAAATCAAAATTTCACAAAAAAATCAAAAGGGGTTAGCCTTTGCTTTTCTACCAAAAACGACAATTTTCATCAACACTCGCCGTAAATTCATTTTTCTCGCCCGTGAATCAAAACTCAATGTAAATTCATTTTTCTCGCCCATGAGGCTTTTTATCTTTGTCAGATATGCGTTATCTTGTCATACCTAAATTTTGAAGCATTTCAGAAAAAAATCAAAATTTCAGAACAAAATCCAAAGGGGTTAGTCTTTGTTTTTTTAACAAAAATGACATGTTTCATCAAAACTCGTCGTAAATTCATTTTTCTCGCCCGTGGCGCTTCTTATCTTTGTCAGATATGCTTTATATTGTCATACCAAAATTTTGAAGCATTTTGGAAAAATCAAAATTTCACAAAAAATCCAAAGGGGTTAGCCTTTGGTTTTTCTCAAAAATGGCAATTTTCATCAAAATTCATCATAAATTCATTTTTCTCACCCATGAAGCTTCTTATTTTTGTCAGATACGTGTTATACTGTCATACCTAAATTTTGAAGCATTTCAGAAAAGAAACAAAATTTCACCAAAAAATCCAAAGCGGTTAGCCTTTGCTTTACTACCAAAAATGACAATTTTCATCAACACTCGCCGTAAATTCATGTTTCTTGCCCGTGAATCAAAACTCACTGTAAATTCATTTTTCTCGCCCATGAGGCTTCTTATCTTTGTCAGATACGCGTTATCTTGTCATACCTAAATTTTGAAGCATTCCAGAAAAAAATAAAAATTTCAGAACAAAATCCAAAGGGGTTAGCCTTTGCTTTTTACCAAAAATGACAATTTTCATCAAAACTCGTTGTAAATTAATTTTTCTCGCCCATGAAACTTCTTATCTTTGTCAGATACGTGTTATGTTGTCATAACTAAATTTTGAAGCATTTCGGAAAAAAAATCAAAATTTCACAAAAAATCCAAAGGGGTTACCCTTTGTTTTTTTACCAAAAACACAAGTTCCATCAAAACTCGTCGTAAATTCATTTTTCTCGCCTGTGAAGCTTCTTATATTTGTCAGATTTGCGTTATGTTGTCATACCAAAATTTTTTAGCATTTCGGAAAAATCAAAATTTCACAAAAAATTCAAAGGGGTTAGCCTTTGATTTTTCTCAAAAATGGCAATTTTCATTAAAATTCGTCGTAAATTCATTTTTCTCGCCCGTGAAGCTTCTTATCTTTGTCAGTTACGTGTTATATTGTCATACCTAAATTTTGAAGCATTTCGGAAAAAAATCCAAATTTCACCAAAAAATCCAAAGGGGTTAGCCTTTGCTTTTGTACCAAAACGACAATTTTCATCAACACTCGCCGTAAATTCATTTTTCTCGCCCGTGAATCAAAACTCAATGTAAATTCATTTTTCTCGCCCATGAGGCTTCTTATCTTTGTCAGATATGCGTTATCTTGTCATACCTAAATCTTGAAGCATTTTAGAAAAAAAATCAAAATTTCAGAACAAAATCCAAAGGGGTTAGCCTTTGCTTTTTACCAAAAATGACAAGTTCCATCAAAACTCATCGTAAATTCATTTTTCTCGCCCATGAAGCTTCTTATATTTTTCAGATACGTGTTATATTGTCATACCTAAATTTTGAAGCATTTCAGAAAAAACAAAATTTCACAAAAAACTCCAAAGGGTTTAGCCTTTGCTTTTCAACCAGAAACGACAATTTTCATCAACACTCGTCGTAAATTTATTTTTCCTGCACGTGAATCAAAACTCACTGTAAATTCATTTATCTCGCCCATGAGGCTTCTTATCTTTGTCAGATATGCGTTATCTTGTCATACCTAAATTTTGAAGCATTTAAGAAAAAATCAAAATTTCAGAACAAAATCCAAAGGGGTTAGCCTTTGCTTTTTACCAAAAATGGAAATTTTTATTTAAACTCGTCGTAAATTCATTTTTCTCGCCCGTGAAGCTTTCTTATCTTTTTCAGATACGTGTTATGTTGTCATACCTAAATCTTGAAGCATTTCAGAAAAAAAATCAAAATTTCACAAAAAATCCAAAGGGGTTACCCTTTGTTTTTTTTACCAAAAACGACAAGTTCCATCAAAGCTCGTCGTAAATTCATTTTTCTCGCATGTGAAGCTTCTTATCTTTGTCAGATTTGCGTTATATTGTCATACAAAAATTTTTAAGCATTTCGAAAAAAATCAAAATTTCACAAAAATCCAAAGGGGTTAGCCTTTGATTTTTCTCAAAAACGGCAATTTTCATCAAAATTTGTCGTAAATTCATTTTTCTCGCCTGTGAAGCTTCTTATCTTTGTCAGTTACGTGTTATATTGTCATACCTAAATTTTGAAGCATTCGGGAAAAAATCAAAATTTCACAAAAAAATCCAAAGGGGTTAGCCTTTGCTTTTTTCCAAAAATGGCAATTTTCATCAAAACTCGTCGTAAATTAATTTTTCTCGCCCATGAAGCTTCTTATCTTTGTCACATACGTGTTATGTTGTCATACCTAAATTTTGAAGCATTTCGGAAAAAAATCACAAAAAATCCAAAGGGGTTAGCCTTTGTTTTTTTACCAAAAACACAAGTTCCATCAAAACTCGTCGTAAATTCATTTTTCTCGCCTGTGAAGCTTTTTATATTTGTCAGATTTGCGTTATGTTGTCATACCAAAAATTTTTAGCATTTCGGAAAATCAAAATTTCACAAAAAATTCAAAGGGTTAGCCTTTGATTTTTCTCAAAAATGGCAATTTTCATTAAAATTCGTCGTAAATTCATTTTTCTCGCCCGTGAAGCTTCTTATCTTTGTCAGTTACGTGTTATATTGTCATACCTAAATTTTGAAGCATTTCGGAAAAAAATTCAAATTTCACCAAAAAATCCAAAGGGGTTAGCCTTTGCTTTTGTACCAAAACGACAATTTTCATCAACACTCGCCGTAAATTCATTTTTCTCGCCCGTGAATCAAAACTCAATATAAATTCATTTTTCTCGCCCATGAGGCTTCTTATCTTTGTCAGATATGCCTTATCTTGTCATACCTAAATTTTGAAGCATTTCAGAAAAAAATCAAAATTTCAGAACAAAATCCAAAGGGGTTAGCCTTTGCTTTTTACCAAAAATGACAAGTTCCATCAAAACTCATCGTAAATTCATTTTTCTCGCCCATGAAGCTTCTTATATTTGTCAGATACGTGTTATATTGTCATACCTAAATTTTGAAGCATTTCAGAAAAAACAAAATTTCACCAAAAAATCCAAAGGGTTTAGCCTTTGCTTTTCTACCAGAAACGACAATTTTCATCAACACTCGTCGTAAATTCATTTTTCCTACACGTGAATCAAAACTCACTGTAAATTCATTTATCTCGCCCATGAGGCTTCTTATCTTTGTCAGATATGCATTATCTTGTCATACCTAAATTTTGAAGCATTTAAGAAAAAATCAAAATTTCAGAACAAAATCCAAAGGGGTTAGCCTTTGCTTTTTACCAAAAATGGAAATTTTTATTTAAACTCGTCGTAAATTCATTTTTCTCGCCCGTGAAGCTTCTTATCTTTTTCAGATACGTGTTATGTTGTCATACCTAAATCTTGAAGCATTTCAGAAAAAAATCAAAATTTCACAAAAAATCTAAAGGGGTTACCCTTTGTTTTTTTTACCAAAAACGACAAGTTCCATCAAAGCTCGTCGTAAATTCATTTTTCTCGCATGTGAAGCTTCTTATCTTTGTCATATTTGCGTTATATTGTCATACAAAAATTTTTAAGCATTCCAAAAAAAATCAAAATTTCACAAGAATCCAAAGGGGTTAGCCTTTGATTTTTCTCAAAAACGGCGATTTTCATCAAAATTCGTCGTAAATTCATTTTTCTCGCCTGTGAAGCTTCTTATCTTTGTCAGTTACGTGTTATAATGTCATACCTAAATTTTGAAGCATTCGGGAAAAAATCAAAATTTCACAAAAAAATCCAAAGGGGTTAGCCTTTGCTTTTTTCCAAAAATGGCAATTTTCATCAAAACTCGTCGTAAATTAATTTTCCTCGCCCATGAAGCTTCTTATCTTTGTCAGATACGTGTTATGTTGTCATACCTAAATTTTGAAGCATTTCGGAAAAAAATCACAAAAAATCCAAAGGGGTTAGCCTTTGTTTTTTTACCAAAAACACAAGTTCCATCAAAACTCGTCGTAAATTCATTTTTCTCGCCTGTGAAGCTTCTTATATTTGTCAGATTTGTGTTATGTTGTCATACCAAAAAATTTTAGCATTTCGGAAAATCAAAAATTTCACAAAAAATTCAAAGGGGTTAGCCTTTGATTTTTCTCAAAAATGGCAATTTTCATTAAAATTCTTCGTAAATTCATTTTTCTCGCCCGTGAAGCTTCTTATCTTTGTCAGTTACGTGTTATATTGTCATACCTAATTTTTGAAGCATTTCGGAAAAAAATCCAAATTTCACCAAAAAATCCAAAGGGGTTAGCCTTTGCTTTTGTACCAAAACGACAATTTTCATCAACACTCGCCGTAAATTCATTTTTCTCGCCCGTGAATCAAAACTCAATGTAAATTCATTTTTCTCGCCCATGAGGCTTCTTATCTTTGTCAGATATGCCTTATCTTGTCATACCTAAATTTTGAAGCATTTCAGAAAAAAAATCAAAATTTCAGAACAAAATCCAAAGGGGTTAGCCTTTGCTTTTTACCAAAAATGACAAGTTCCATCAAAACTCATCGTAAATTCATTTTTCTCGCCCATGAAGCTTCTTATATTTGTCAGATACGTGTTATATTGTCATACCTAAGTTTTGAAGCATTTCAGAAAAAAAACAAAATTTCACCAAAAAATCCAAAGGATTTAGCCTTTGCTTTTCAACCAGAAACGACAATTTTCATCAACACTCATCGTAAATTCATTTTTCCTGCACGTGAATCAAAACCCACTGTAAATTCATTTATCTCGCCCATGAGGCTTCTTATCTTTGTCAGATATGCGTTATCTTGTCATACCTAAATTTTGAAGCATTTAAGAAAAAATCAAAATTTCAGAACAAAATCCAAAGGGGTTAGCCTTTGCTTTTTACCAAAAATGGAAATTTTTATTTAAACTCGTCGTAAATTCATTTTTCTCGCCCGTGAAGCTTCTTATCTTTTTCAGATACGTGTTATGTTGTCATACCTAAATCTTGAAGCATTTCAGAAAAAAATCAAAATTTCACAAAAAATCCAAAGGGGTTACCCTTTGTTTTTTTACCAAAAACGACAAGTTCCATCAAAGCTCGTCGTAAATTCATTTTTCTCGCATGTGAAGCTTCTTATCTTTGTCATATTTGCGTTATATTGTCATACAAAAAATTTTAAGCATTCCGAAAAAAATCAAAATTTCACAAAAATCCAAAGGGGTTAGCCTTTGATTTTTCTCAAAAACGGCGATTTTCATCAAAATTCGTCGTAAATTCATTTTTCTCGCCTGTGAAGCTTCTTATCTTTGTCAGTTACGTGTTATATTGTCATACCTAAATTTTGAAGCATTCGGGAAAAAATCAAAATTTCACAAAAAAATCCAAAGGGGTTAGCCTTTGCTTTTTTCCAAAAATGGCAATTTTCATCAAAACTCGTCGTAAATTAATTTTTCTCGCCCATGAAGCTTCTTATCTTTGTCAGATACGTGTTATGTTGTCATACCTAAATTTTGAAGCATTTCAGAAAAAAATCACAAAAAATCCAAAGGGGTTAGCCTTTGTTTTTTTACCAAAAACACAAGTTCCATCAAAACTCGTCGTAAATTCATTTTTCTCGCCTGTGAAGCTTCTTATATTTGTCAGATTTGCGTTATGTTGTCATACCAAAAATTTTTAGCATTTCGGAAAATCAAAATTTCACAAAAAATTCAAAGGGGTTAGCCTTTGATTTTTCTCAAAAATGGCAATTTTCATTAAAATTCGTCGTAAATTCATTTTTCTCGCCCGTGAAGCTTCTTATCTTTGTCAGTTACGTGTTATATTGTCATACCTAAATTTTGAAGCATTTCGGAAAAAAATCCAAATTTCACCAAAAAATCCAAAGGGGTTAGCCTTTGCTTTTGTACCAAAACGACAATTTTCATCAACACTCGCCGTAAATTCATTTTTCTCGCCCGTGAATCAAAACTCAATGTAAATTCATTTTTCTCGCCCATGAGGCTTCTTATCTTTGTCAGATATGCCTTATCTTGTCATACCTAAATTTTGAAGCATTTCAGAAAAAAATCAAAATTTCAGAACAAAATCCAAAGGGGTTAGCCTTTGCTTTTTACCAAAAATGACAAGTTCCATCAAAACTCATCGTAAATTCATTTTTCTCGCCCATGAAGCTTCTTATATTTGTCAGATACGTGTTATATTGTCATACCTAAGTTTTGAAGCATTTCAGAAAAAAAACAAAATTTCACTAAAAAATCCAAAGGGTTTAGCCTTTGCTTTTCAACCAAAAACGACAATTTTCATCAACACTCGTCGTAAATTCATTTTTCCTGCACGTGAATCAAAACCCACTGTAAATTCATTTATCTCGCCCATGAGGCTTCTTATCTTTGTCAGATATGCGTTATCTTGTCATACCTAAATTTTGAAGCATTTAAGAAAAAATCAAAATTTCAGAACAAAATCCAAAGGGGTTAGCCTTTGCTTTTTACCAAAAATGGAAATTTTTATTTAAACTCGTCGTAAATTCATTTTTCTCGCCCGTGAAGCTTCTTATCTTTTTCAGATACGTGTTATGTTGTCATACCTAAATCTTGAAGCATTTCAGAAAAAAATCAAAATTTCACAAAAAATCCAAAGGGGTTACCCTTTGTTTTTTTTACCAAAAACGACAAGTTCCATCAAAGCTCGTCGTAAATTCATTTTTCTCGCATGTGAAGCTTCTTATCTTTGTCAGATTTGCATTATATTGTCATACAAAAATTTTTAAGCATTTCGAAAAAAATCAAAATTTCACAAAATCCAAAGGGGTTATCCTTTGATTTTTCTCAAAAACGGCAATTTTCATCAAAATTCGTCGTAAATTCATTTTTCTCGCCTGTGAAGCTTCTTATCTTTGTCAGTTACGTGTTATATTGTCATACCTAAATTTTGAAGCATTCGGGAAAAATCAAAATTTCAAAAAAAAAATCCAAAGGGGTTAGCCTTTGCTTTTTACCAAAAATGGCAATTTTCATCAAAACTCGTCGTAAATTAATTTTTCTCGCCCATGAAGTTTCTTATGTTTGTCAGATACGTGTTATGTTGTCATACCTAAATTTTGAAGCATTTCAGAAAAAAATCAAAATTTCACAAAAAATCCAAAGAGGTTAGCCTTTGTTTTTTTACCAAAAACGACAAGTTCCATCAAAACTCGTCGTAAATTCATTTTTCTTGCCCGTGAAGCTTCTTATCCTTGTCAGATTTGCGTTATATTGTCATACCAAAATTTTTAAGCATTTTGGAAAAAATCAAAATTTCATAAAAAAATCCAAAGGGGTTAGCCTTTGATTTTTCTCAAAAACGGCAATTTTCATTAAAATTTATCGTAAATTCATTTTTCTCGCCCGTGAAGCTTCTTATCTTTGTCAGTTTACGTGTTATATTGTCATACCTAAATTTTGAAGCATTTCGGAAAAAAAATCAAAATTTCACAAAAAAATCCAAAGGGGTTAGCCTTTGCTTTTCTACCAAAAATGACAATTTTCATCAACACTCGCCGTAAATTCATTTTTCCCGCCCGTGAATCAAAACTCACTGTAAATTCATTTTTCTCGCCCCATGAGACTTCTTATCTTTGTCAGATACGCGTTATCTTGTCATACCTAAATTTTGAAGCATTTCAGAAAAAAATAAAAATTTCAGAACAAAATCCAAAGGGCTTAGCCTTTGCTTTTTACCAAAAATGGCAATTTTCATCAAAACTCGTCGTAAATTAATTTTTCTCGCCCATGAAGCTTCTTATCTTTGTCAGATACCTGTTATGTTGTCATACCTAAATTTTGAAGCATTTCGGAAAAAAATCAAAATTTCACAAAAAATCCAAAGGGGTTACCCTTTGTTTTTTTACCAAAAACACAAGTTCCATCAAAACTCATCGTAAATTCATTTTTCTCGCCTGTGAAGCTTCTTATATTTGTCAGATTTGCGTTATGTTGTCATACCAAAATTTTTTAGCATTTCGGAAAAATCAAAATTTCACAAAAAATTCAAAGGGGTTAGCCTTTGATTTTTCTCAAAAATGGCAATTTTCATTAAAATTCGTCGTAAATTCATTTTTCTCGCCCGTGAAGCTTCTTATCTTTGTCAGTTACGTGTTATATTGTCATACCTAAATTTTGAAGCATTTCGGAAAAAAATCCAAATTTCACCGAAAAATTCAAATGGGTTAGCCTTTGCTTTTGTACCAAAACGACAATTTTCATCAACACTCGCCGTAAATTCATTTTTCTTGCCCGTGAATCAAAACTCAATGTAAATTCATTTTTCTCGCCCATGAGGCTTCTTATCTTTGTCAGATATGCGTTATCTTGTCATACCTAAATTTTGAAGCATTTCAGAACAAAATCCAAAGGGGTTAGCCTTTGCTTTTTACCAAAAATGACAAGTTCCATCAAAACTCATCGTAAATTCATTTTTCTCGCCCATGAAGCTTCTTATATTTGTCAGATACGTGTTATATTGTCATACCTAAATTTTGAAGCATTTCAGAAAAAACAAAATTTCACCAAAAAATCCAAAGGGTTTAGCCTTTGCTTTTCTACCAGAAACGACAATTTTCATCAACACTCGTCGTAAATTCATTTTTCCTGCACGTGAATCAAAACTCACTGTAAATTCATTTATCTCGCCCATGAGGCTTCTTATCTTTGTCAGATATGCGTTATCTTGTCATACCTAAATTTTGAAGCATTTAAGAAAAAAATCAAAATTTCAGAACAAAATCCAAAGGGGTTAGCCTTTGCTTTTTACCAAAAATGGAAATTTTTATTTAAACTCGTCGTAAATTCATTTTTCTCGCCCGTGAAGCTTCTTATCTTTTTCAGATACGTGTTATGTTGTCATACCTAAATCTTGAAGCATTTCAGAAAAAAATCAAAATTTCACAAAAAATCCAAAGGGGTTACCCTTTGTTTTTTTTTACCAAAAATGACAAGTTCCATCAAAGCTCGTCGTAAATTCATTTTTCTCGCATGTGAAGCTTCTTATCTTTGTCAGATTTGCGTTATATTGTAATACAAAAATTTTTAAGCATTTCGAAAAAAATCAAAATTTCACAAAAATCCAAAGGGGTTAGCCTTTGATTTTTCTCAAAAACGGCGATTTTCATCAAAATTCGTCGTAAATTCATTTTTCTCGCCTGTGAAGCTTCTTATGTTTGTCAGTTACGTGTTATATTGTCATACCTAAATTTTGAAGCATTCGGGAAAAAATCAAAATTTCACAAAAAAATCCAAAGGGGTTAGCCTTTGCTTTTTACCAAAAATGGCAATTTTCATCAAAACTTGTCGTAAATTAATTTTTCTCGCCCATGAAGCTTCTTATCTTTGTCAGATACGTGTTATGTTGTCATACCTAAATTTTGAAGCATTTCGGAAAAAAAAATCAAAATTTCACAAAAAATCCAAAGGGGTTAGCCTTTGTTTTTTTACCAAAAACACAAGTTCCATCAAAACTCGTCGTAAATTCATTTTTCTCGCCTGTGAAGCTTCTTATATTTGTCAGATTTGCGTTATGTTGTCATACCAAAAACTTTTAGCATTTCGGAAAATCAAAATTTCACAAAAAATTCAAAGGGGTTAGCCTTTGATTTTTCTCAAAAATGGCAATTTTCATTAAAATTCGTCGTAAATTCATTTTTCTCGCCCGTGAAGCTTCTTATCTTTGTCAGTTACGTGTTATATTGTCATACCTAAATTTTGAAGCATTTCGGAAAAAAATCCAAATTTCACCAAAAAATCCAAAGGGGTTAGCCTTTGCTTTTGTACCAAAACGACAATTTTCATCAACACTCGCCGTAAATTCATTTTTCTCGCCCGTGAATCAAAACTCAATGTAAATTCATTTTTGTCACCCATGAGGCTTCTTATCTTTGTCAGATATGCGTTATCTTGTCATACCTAAATTTTGAAGCATTTCAGAAAAAATCAAAATTTCAGAACAAAATCCAAAGGGGTTAGTCTTTGCTTTTTACCAAAAATGACAAGTTCCATCAAAACTCATCTTAAATTCATTTTTCTCGCCCATGAAGCTTCTTATATTTGTCAGATACGTGTTATATTGTCATACCTAAATTTTGAAGCATTTCAGAAAAAAACAAAATTTCACCAAAAAATCCAAAGGGTTTAGCCTTTGCTTTTCAACCAAAAACGACAATTTTCATCAACACTCGTCGTAAATTCATTTTTCCTGCACGTGAATCAAAACTCACTGTAAATTCATTTATTTCGCCCATGAGGCTTCTTATCTTTGTCAGATATGCGTTATCTTGTCATACCTAAATTTTGAAGCATTTAAGAAAAAAATCAAAATTTCAGAACAAAATCCAAAGGGGTTAGCCTTTGCTTTTTACCAAAAATGGAAATTTTTATTTAAACTCGTCGTAAATTCATTTTTCTCGCCCGTGAAGCTTCTTATCTTTTTCAGATACGTGTTATGTTGTCATACCTAAATCTTGAAGCATTTCAGAAAAAAATCAAAATTTCACAAAAAATCCAAAGGGGTTACCCTTTGTTTTTTTTACCAAAAACGACAAGTTCCATCAAAGCTCGTCGTAAATTCATTTTTCTCGCATGTGAAGCTTCTTATCTTTGTCAGATTTGCGTTATATTGTCATACAAAAATTTTTAAGCATTTCGAAAAAATCAAAATTTCACAAAATCCAAAGGGGTTAGCCTTTGATTTTTCTCAAAAACGGCAATTTTCATCAAAATTCATCGTAAATTCATTTTTCTCGCCTGTGAAGCTTCTTATCTTTGTCAGTTACGTGTTATATTGTCATACCTAAATTTTGAAGCATTCGGGAAAAAATCAAAATTTCACAAAAAAATCCAAAGGGGTTAGCCTTTGCTTTTTAACAAAAATGGCAATTTTCATCAAAACTCGTCGTAAATTAATTTTTCTCGCCCATGAAGCTTCTTATCTTTGTCAGATACGTGTTATGTTGTCATACCTAAATTTTGAAGCATTTCAGAAAAAAATCAAAATTTCACAAAAAATCCAAAGAGGTTAGCCTTTGTTTTTTTACCAAAAATGACAAGTTCCATCAAAACTCGTCGTAAATTCACTTTTCTTGCCCGTGAAGCTTCTTATCCTTGTCAGATTTGCGTTATATTGTCATACCAAAATTTTTAAGCATTTCGGAAAAAAATCAAAATTTCATAAAAAATCCAAAGGGGTTAGCCTTTGATTTTTCTCAAAAATGGCAATTTTCATTAAAATTCGTCGTAAATTCATTTTTCTCGCCCGTGAAGCTTCTTATCTTTGTCAGTTACGTGTTATATTGTCATACCTAAATTTTGAAGCATTTCAGAAAAAAAATCCAAATTTCACCAAAAAATCCAAAGGGGTTAGCCTTTGCTTTTGTACCAAAACGACAATTTTCATCAACACTCGCCGTAAATTCATTTTTCTCGCCCGTGAATCAAAACTCAATGTAAATTCATTTTTCTGACCCATGAGGCTTCTTATCTTTGTCAGATATGCGTTATCTTGTCATACCTAAATTTTGAAGCATTTCAAAAAAAAATCAAAATTTCAGAACAAAATCCAAAGGGGTTAGCCTTTGCTTTTTACCAAAAATGACAAGTTCCATCAAAACTCATCGTAAATTCATTTTTCTCGCCCATGAAGCTTCTTATATTTGTCAGATACGTGTTATATTGTCATACCTAAATTTTGAAGCATTTCAGAAAAAAACAAAATTTCACCAAAAAATCCAAAGGGTTTAGCCTTTGCTTTTCAACCAAAAACGACAATTTTCATCAACACTCGTCGTAAATTCATTTTTCCTGCACGTGAATCAAAACTCACTGTAAATTCATTTATCTCGCCCATGAGGCTTCTTATCTTTGTCAGATATGCGTTATCTTATCATACCTAAATTTTGAAGCATTTAAGAAAAAAATCAAAATTTCAGAACAAAATCCAAAGAGGTTAGCCTTTGTTTTTTTACCAAAAATGACAAGTTCCATCAAAACTCGTCGTAAATTCATTTTTCTTGCCCGTGAAGCTTCTTATCCTTGTCAGATTTGCGTTATATTGTCATACCAAAATTTTTAAGCATTTCGGAAAAAAAATCAAAATTTCATAAAAAATCCAAAGGGGTTAGCCTTTGATTTTTCTCAAAAACGGCAATTTTCATTAAAATTTATCGTAAATTCATTTTTCTCGCCCGTGAAGCTTCTTATCTTTGTCAGTTTACGTGTTATATTGTCATACCTAAATTTTGAAGCATTTCAGAAAAAAAATCAAAATTTCACAAAAAAATCCAAAGGGGTTAGCCTTTGCTTTTTTACCAAAAACGACTAGTTCCATCAAAACTCGTCGTAAATTCATTTTTCTGGCCTGTGAAGCTTCTTATCTTTGTCAAATTTGCGTTATATTGTCATACTAAAATTTTTAAGCATTTCGGAAAAAATCAAAATTTCACAAAAAATCCAAAGGGGTTAGCCTTTGATTTTTCTCAAAAACGGCAATTTTCATTAAAATTCATCGTAAATTCATTTTTCTCGCCCGTGAAGCTTCTTATCGTTGTCAGTTACGTGTTATATTGTCATACCTAAATTTTGAAGCATTTCAGAAAAAATCAAAATTTCACAAAAAAATCCAAAGGGGTTAGCCTTTGCTTTTCTACCAAAAACGACAATTTCATCAACACTCGCCGTAAATTCATTTTTCTCGCCCGTGAACCAAAACTCTCTGTAAATTCATTTTTCTTGCCTATGAGGCTTCTTATGTTTGTCAGATACGTGTTATCTTGTCATACCTAAATTTTGAAGCATTTTAGAAAAAATCAAAATTTCAGAACAAAATCCAAAGGGGTTAGCCTTTGCTTTTTACCAAAAATGGCAATTTTTATCAAAACTCATCGTAAATTAATTTTTCTCGCCCATGAAGCTTCTTATCTTTGTCAGATACGTGTTATGTTGTCATACCTAAATTTTGAAGCATTTCGGAAAAAAAAATCAAAATTTCACAAAAAATCCAAAGGGGTTAGCCTTTGTTTTTTTACCAAAAATGACAAGTTCCATCAAAACTCGTCGCAAATTCATTTTTCTGGCCTGTGAAGCTTCTTATCTTTGTCAAATTTGCGTTATATTGTCATACCAAAATTTTTAAGCATTTCGGAAAAAATCAAAATTTCACAAAAATCCAAAGGGGTTAGCCTTTGATTTTTCTCAAAAACGGCAATTTTTATTAAAATTCATCGTAAATTCATTTTTCTCGCCCGTGAAGCTTCTTATCGTTGTCAGTTACGTGTTATATTGTCATACCTAAATTTTGAAGCGTTTCAGAAAAAAATCAAAATTTCACAAAAAAATCTAAAGGGGTTAGCCTTTGCTTTTCTACCAAAAACGACAATATCATCAACACTCACCGTAAATTCATTTTTCTTGCCCTTGAATCAAAACTCACTGTAAATTCATTTTTCTCGCCCATGAGGCTTCTTATCTTTGTCAGATACGCGTTATCTTGTCATACCTAAATTTTGAAGCATTTTAGAAAAAATCAAAATTTCAGAACAAAATCCAATAGGGTTAGCCTTTGCTTTTTACCAAAAATGGCAATTTTCATCAAAACTCATCGTAAATTAATTTTTCTCGCCCATGAAGCTTCTTATCTTTGTCAGATACGTGTTATGTTGTCATACCTAAATTTTGAAGCATTTCGGAAAAAAATCAAAATTTCACAAAAAATCCAAAGGGGTTAGCCTTTGTTTTTTTACCAAAAACGACAAGTTCCATCAAAACTCGTCGTAAATTCATTTTTCTGGCCTGTGAAGCTTCTTATCTTTGTCAAATTTGCGTTATATTGTCATACCAAAATTTTTAAGCATTTCGGAAAAAATAAAAATTTCACAAAAAATCCAAAGGGGTTAGCCTTTGATTTTTCTCAAAAACGGCAATTTTCATTAAAATTCATCGTAAATTCATTTTTCTCGCCCGTGAAGCTTCTTATCGTTGTCAGTTACGTGTTATATTGTCATACCTAAATTTTGAAGCATTTCAGAAAAAAAATCAAAATTTCACAAAAAAATCCAAAGGGGTTAGCCTTTGCTTTTCTACCAAAAACGACAATTTCATCAACACTCGCCGTAAATTCATTTTTCTCGCCCGTGAATCAAAACTCACTGTAAATTCATTTTTCTCGCCCATGAGGCTTCTTATCTTTGTCAGATACGCGTTATCTTGTCATACCTAAATTTTGAAGCATTTTAGAAAAAAATCAAAATTTCAGAACAAAATCCAAAGGGGTTGGCCTTTGCTTTTTACCAAAAATGGCAATTTTTATAAAAACTCATCGTAAATTAATTTTTCTCGCCCACGAAGCTTCTTATCTTTGTAGATACGTGTTATGTTGTCATACCTAAATTTTGAAGCATTTCGGAAAAAAAATCAAAATGTCACAAAAAATCCAAAGGGGTTAGCCTTTGTTTTTTTACCAAAAACGACAAGTTCCATCAAAACTCGTCGTAAGTTCATTTTTCTGGCCTGTGAAGCTTCTTATCTTTGTCAAATTTGCGTTATATTGTCATACCAAAATTTTTAAGAATTTCGGAAAAAATCAAAATTTCACAAAAAATCCAAAGGGGTTAGCCTTTGATTTTTCTCAAAAACGGCAATTTTCATCAAAATTCGTTGTAAATTCCTTTTTCCCGCCCATGAAGCTTCTTATCTTTGTCAGTTACGTGTTATATTGTCATACCTAAATTTTGAAGCATTCGGGAAAAAATCAAAATTTCACAAAAAAATCCAAAGGGGTTAGCCTTTGCTTTTTACCAAAAATGGCAATTTTTATCAAAACTCATCGTAAATTAATTTTTCTCGCCCATGAAGCTTCTTATCTTTGTCAGATACGTGTTATGTTGTCATACCTAAATTTTGAAGCATTTTGGAAAAAAATTAAAATTTCACAAAAAATCCAAAGGGGTTAGCCTTTGTTTTTTTACCAAAAACGACAAGTTCCATCAAAACTCGTCGTAAATTCATTTTTCTGGCCTGTGAAGCTTCTTATCTTTGTCAAATTTGTGTTATATTGTCGTACCAAATTTTTAAGCATTTCGGAAAAAATAAAAATTTCACAAAAAATCCAAAGGGGTTAGCCTTTGATTTTTCTCAAAAAGGGCAATTTTCATTAAAATTCATCGTAAATTCATTTTTCTCGCCCGTGAAGCTTCTTATCGTTGTCAGTTACGTGTTATATTGTCATACCTAAATTTTGAAGCATTTCAGAAAAAAATAAAAATTTCACAAAAAAATCCAAAGGGGTTAGCCTTTGCTTTTCTACCAAAAACAACAATTTCATCAACACTCGCCGTAAATTCATTTTTCTCGCCCATGAATCAAAACTCACTGTAAATTCATTTTTCTCGCCCATGAGGCTTCTTATCTTTGTCAGATACGCGTTATCTTGTCATACCTAAATTTTGAAGCATTTTAGAAAAAAATCAAAATTTTAGAACAAAATCCAAAGGGGTTAGCCTTTGCTTTTTACCAAAAATGGCAATTTTTATAAAAACTCATCGTAAATTGATTTTTCTCGCCCATGAAGCTTCTTATCTTTGTCAGATACGTGTTATGTTGTCATACCTAAATTTTGAAGCATTTCGGAAAAAAAATCAAAATTTCACAAAAAATCCAAAGGGGTTAGCCTTTGTTTTTTTACCAAAAACGACAAGTTCCATCAAAACTCGTCGTAAGTTCATTTTTCTGGCCTGTGAAGCTTCTTATCTTTGTCAAATTTGCGTTATATTGTCATACCAAAATTTTTAAGAATTTCGGAAAAAATCAAAATTTCACAAAAAATCCAAAGGGGTTAGGCTTTGATTTTTCTCAAAAACGGCAATTTTCATCAAAATTCGTTGTAAATTCCTTTTTCCCGCCCATGAAGCTTCTTATCTTTGTCAGTTACGTGTTATATTGTCATACCTAAATTTTGAAGCATTCGGGAAAAAATCAAAATTTCACAAAAAAATCCAAAGGGGTTAGCCTTTGCTTTTTACCAAAAATGGCAATTTTTATCAAAACTCATCGTAAATTTATTTTTCTCGCCCATGAAGCTTCTTATCTTTGTCAGATACGTGTTATATTGTCATACCTAAATTTTGAAGCATTTTGGAAAAAAATTAAAATTTCACAAAAAATCCAAAGAGGTTAGCCTTTGTTTTTTTACCAAAAATGACAAGTTCCATCAAAACTCGTCGTAAATTCATTTTTCTTGCCCGTGAAGCTTCTTATCCTTGTCAGATTTGCGTTATATTGTCATACCAAAATTTTTAAGCATTTCGGAAAAAAATCAAAATTTCATAAAAAATCCAAAGGGGTTAGCCTTTGATTTTTCTCAAAAACGGCAATTTTCATTAAAATTCATCGTAAATTCATTTTTCTCGCCCGTGAAGCTTCTTATCTTTGTCAGTTACGTGTTATATTGTCATACCTAAATTTTGAAGCATTTCAGAAAAAAAATCCAAATTTCACCAAAAAATCCAAAGGGGTTAGCCTTTGCTTTTGTACCAAAACGACAATTTTCATCAACACTCGCCGTAAATTCATTTTTCTCGCCCGTGAATCAAAACTCAATGTAAATTCATTTTTCTGACCCATGAGGCTTCTTATCTTTGTCAGATATGCGTTATCTTGTCATACCTAAATTTTGAAGCATTTCAAAAAAAATCAAAATTTCAGAACAAAATCCAAAGGGGTTAGCCTTTGCTTTTTACCAAAAATGACAAGTTCCATCAAAACTCATCGTAAATTCATTTTTCTCGCCCATGAAGCTTCTTATATTTGTCAGATACGTGTTATATTGTCATACCTAAATTTTGAAGCATTTCAGAAAAAAACAAAATTTCGCCAAAAAATCCAAAGGGTTTAGCCTTTGCTTTTCAACCAAAAACGACAATTTTCATCAACACTCGTCGTAAATTCATTTTTCCTGCACGTGAATCAAAACTCACTGTAAATTCATTTATCTCGCCCATGAGGCTTCTTATCTTTATCAGATATGCGTTATCTTATCATACCTAAATTTTGAAGCATTTAAGAAAAAAAATCAAAATTTCAGAACAAAATCCAAAGAGGTTAGCCTTTGTTTTTTTACCAAAAATGACAAGTTCCATCAAAACTCGTCGTAAATTTCTTGCCCGTGAAGCTTCTTATCCTTGTCAGATTTGCGTTATATTGTCATACCAAAATTTTTAAGCATTTCGGAAAAAAAATCAAAATTTCATAAAAAATCCAAAGGGGTTAGCCTTTGATTTTTCTCAAAAACGACAATTTTCATTAAAATTTATCGTAAATTCATTTTTCTCGCCCGTGAAGCTTCTTATCTTTGTCAGTTTACGTGTTATATTGTCATACCTAAATTTTGAAGCATTTCAGAAAAAAAATCAAAATTTCACAAAAAAATCCAAAGGGGTTAGCCTTTGCTTTTTTACCAAAAACGACTAGTTCCATCAAAACTCGTCGTAAATTCATTTTTCTGGCCTGTGAAGCTTCTTATCTTTGTCAAATTTGCGTTATATTGTCATACTAAAATTTTTAAGCATTTCGGAAAAAATCAAAATTTCACAAAAAATCCAAAGGGGTTAGCCTTTGATTTTTCTCAAAAACGGCAATTTTCATTAAAATTCATCGTAAATTCATTTTTCTCGCCCGTGAAGCTTCTTATCGTTGTCAGTTACGTGTTATATTGTCATACCTAAATTTTGAAGCATTTCAGAAAAAAATCAAAATTTCACAAAAAATCCAAAGGGGTTAGCCTTTGCTTTTCTACCAAAAACGACAATTTCATCAACACTCGCCGTAAATTCATTTTTCTCGCCCGTGAACCAAACTCTCTGTAAATTCATTTTTCTTGCCCATGAGGCTTCTTATCTTTGTCAGATACGTGTTATCTTGTCATACCTAAATTTTGAAGCATTTTAGAAAAAATCAAAATTTCAGAACAAAATCCAAAGGGGTTAGCCTTTGCTTTTTACCAAAAATGGCAATTTTTATCAAAACTCATCGTAAATTAATTTTTCTCGCCCATGAAGCTTCTTATCTTTGTCAGATACGTGTTATGTTGTCATACCTAAATTTTGAAGCATTTCGGAAAAAAAAATCAAAATTTCACAAAAAATCCAAAGGGGTTAGCCTTTGTTTTTTTACCAAAAATGACAAGTTCCATCAAAACTCGTCGCAAATTCATTTTTCTGGCCTGTGAAGCTTCTTATCTTTGTCAAATTTGCGTTATATTGTCATACCAAAATTTTTAAGCATTTCAGAAAAAATCAAAATTTCACAAAAATCCAAAGGGGTTAGCCTTTGATTTTTCTCAAAAACGGCAATTTTTATTAAAATTCATCGTAAATTCATTTTTCTCGCCCGTGAAGCTTCTTATCGTTGTCAGTTACATGTTATATTGTCATACCTAAATTTTGAAGCGTTTCAGAAAAAAATCAAAATTTCACAAAAAAATCTAAAGGGGTTAGCCTTTGCTTTTCTACCAAAAACGACAATATCATCAACACTCACCGTAAATTCATTTTTCTTGCCCTTGAATCAAAACTCACTGTAAATTCATTTTTCTCGCCCATGAGGCTTCTTATCTTTGTCAGATACGCGTTATCTTGTCATACCTAAATTTTGAAGCATTTTAGAAAAAATCAAAATTTCAGAACAAAATCCAATAGGGTTAGCCTTTGCTTTTTACCAAAAATGGCAATTTTCATCAAAACTCATCGTAAATTAATTTTTCTCGCCCATGAAGCTTCTTATCTTTGTCAGATACGTGTTATGTTGTCATACCTAAATTTTGAAGCATTTCGGAAAAAATCAAAATTTCACAAAAAATCCAAAGGGGTTAGCCTTTGTTTTTTTTACCAAAAACGACAAGTTCCATCAAAACTCGTCGTAAATTCATTTTTCTGTCCTGTGAAGCTTCTTATCTTTGTCAAATTTGCGTTATATTGTCATACCAAAATTTTTAAGCATTTCGGAAAAAATAAAAATTTCACAAAAAATCCAAAGGGGTTAGCCTTTGATTTTTCTCAAAAACGGCAATTTTCATTAAAATTCATCGTAAATTCATTTTTCTCGCCCGTGAAGCTTCTTATCGTTGTCAGTTACGTGTTATATTGTCATACCTAAATTTTGAAGCATTTCAGAAAAAAAATCAAAATTTCACAAAAAAATCCAAAGGGGTTAGCCTTTGCTTTTCTACCAAAAACGACAATTTCATCAACACTCGCCGTAAATTCATTTTTCTCGCCCGTGAATCAAAACTCACTGTAAATTCATTTTTCTCGCCCATGAGGCTTCTTATCTTTGTTAGATACGCGTTATCTTGTCATACCTAAATTTTGAAGCATTTTAGAAAAAAATCAAAATTTCAGAACAAAATCCAAAGGGGTTGGCCTTTGCTTTTTACCAAAAATGGCAATTTTTATAAAAACTCATCATAAATTAATTTTTCTCGCCCACGAAGCTTCTTATCTTTGTCAGATACGTGTTATGTTGTCATACCTAAATTTTGAAGCATTTCGGAAAAAAAAAATCAAAATGTCACAAAAAATCCAAAGGGGTTAGCCTTTGTTTTTTTACCAAAAACGACAAGTTCCATCAAAACTCGTCGTAAGTTCATTTTTCTGGCCTGTGAAGCTTCTTATCTTTGTCAAATTTGCGTTATATTGTCATACCAAAATTTTTAAGAATTTCGGAAAAAATCAAAATTTCACAAAAAATCCAAAGGGGTTAGCCTTTGATTTTTCTCAAAAACGGCAATTTTCATCGAAATTCGTTGTAAATTCCTTTTTCCCGCCCATGAAGCTTCTTATCTTTGTCAGTTACGTGTTATATTGTCATACCTAAATTTTGAAGCATTCGGGAAAAAATCAAAATTTCACAAAAAAATCCAAAGGGGTTAGCCTTTGCTTTTTTACCAAAAACGAAAAGTTCCATCAAAACTCGTCGTAAATTCATTTTTCTGGCCTGTGAAGCTTCTTATCTTTGTCAAATTTGCGTTATATTGTCATACCAAAATTTTTAAGCATTTCGGAAAAAATAAAAATTTCACAAAAAATCCAAAGGGGTTAGCCTTTGATTTTTCTCAAAAAGGGCAATTTTCATTAAAATTCATCGTAAATTCATTTTTCTCGCCCGTGAAGCTTCTTATCGTTGTCAGTTACGTGTTATATTGTCATACCTAAATTTTGAAGCATTTCAGAAAAAAAAATCAAAATTTCACAAAAAAATCCAAAGGGGTTAGCCTTTGCTTTTCTACCAAAAACGACAATTTCATCAACACTCGTCGTAAATTCATTTTTCTCGCCCGTGAATCAAAACTCACTGTAAATTCATTTTTCTCGCCCATGAGGCTTCTTATCTTTGTCAGATACGCGTTATCTTGTCATACCTAAATTTTGAAGCATTTTAGAAAAAAATCAAAATTTTAGAACAAAATCCAAAGGGGTTAGCCTTTGCTTTTTACCAAAAATGGCAATTTTTATAAAAACTCATCGTAAATTAATTTTTCTCGCCCATGAAGCTTCTTATCTTTGTCAGATACGTGTTATGTTGTCATACCTAAATTTTGAAGCATTTCGGAAAAAAAATCAAAATTTCACAAAAAATCCAAAGGGGTTAGCCTTTGTTTTTTTACCAAAAACGACAAGTTCCATCAAAACTCGTCGTAAGTTCATTTTTCTGGCCTGTGAAGCTTCTTATCTTTGTCAAATTTGCGTTATATTGTCATACCAAAATTTTTAAGAATTTCGGAAAAAATCAAAATTTCACAAAAAATCCAAAGGGGTTAGGCTTTGATTTTTCTCAAAAACGGCAATTTTCATCAAAATTCGTTGTAAATTCCTTTTTCCCGCCCATGAAGCTTCTTATCTTTGTCAGTTACGTGTTATATTGTCATACCTAAATTTTGAAGCATTCGGGAAAAAATCAAAATTTCACAAAAAAATCCAAAGGGGTTAGCCTTTGCTTTTTACCAAAAATGGCAATTTTCATCAAAACTCGTCGTAAATGAATTTTTCTCGCCCATGAAGCTTCTTATCTTTGTCAGATACGTGTTATGTTGTCATACCTAAATTTTGAAGCATTTCAGAAAAAAATCAAAATTTCACAAAAAATCCAAAGAGGTTAGCCTTTGTTTTTTTTACCAAAAACGACAAGTTCCATCAAAACTCGTCGTAAATTCATTTTTCTTGCCCGTGAAGCTTCTTATCCTTGTCAGATTTGCGTTATATTGTCATACCAAAATTTTTAAGCATTTCGGAAAAAATCAAAATTTCATAAAAAAATCCAAAGGGGTTAGCCTTTGATTTTTCTCAAAAACGGCAATTTTCATTAAAATTTATCGTAAATTTATTTTTCTCGCCCGTGAAGCTTCTTATCTTTGTCAGTTTACGTGTTATATTGTCATACCTAAATTTTGAAGCATTTCGGAATAAAATCAAAATTTCACAAAAAAATCCAAAGGGGTTAGCCTTTGCTTTTCTACCAAAAACGACAATTTTCATCAACACTCGCCGTAAATTTATTTTTCTCGCCCGTGAATCAAAACTCAATGTAAATTCATTTTTCTCGCCCATGAGGCTTTTTATCTTTGTTAGATATGCGTTATCTTGTCATACTAAAATTTTGAAGCATTTCAGAAAAAAATCAAAATTTCAGAACAAAATCCAAAGGGGTTAGTCTTTGTTTTTTTACCAAAAATGACAAGTTCCATCAAAACTCGTCGTAAATTCATTTTTCTCGCCCGTGGCGCTTCTTATCTTTGTCAGATACGCGTTATATTGTCATACCAAAATTTTGAAGCATTTTGGAAAAAATCAAAATTTCACAAAAAATCCAAAGTGGTTAGCCTTTGCTTTTTCTCAAAAACGGCAATTTTCATCAAAATTCATCGTAAATTCATTTTTCTAACCCATGAAGCTTCTTATTTTTGTCAGATACGTGTTATACTGTCATACCTAAATTTTGAAGCATTTCAGAAAAAAAAATTTCACCAAAAAATCCAAAGGGGTTAGCCTTTGCTTTTCTACCAAAAATGACAATTTTCATCAACACTCGTCGTAAATTCATTTTTCTCGCCCGTGAATCAAAACTCACTGTAAATTCATTTTTCTCGCCCATGAGGCTTCTTATCTTTGTCAGATACGCGTTATCTTGTCATACCTAAATTTTGAAGCATTTAAAAAAAAATCAAAATTTCAGAACAAAATCCAAAGGGGTTAGCCTTTGCTTTTTACCAAAAATGGCAATTTTCATCAAAACTCGTCGTAAATTAATTTTTCTCGCCCATGAAGCTTCTTATCTTTGTCAGATACGTGTTATGCTGTCATACCTAAATTTTGAAGCATTTCGGAAAAAAAAATCAAAATTTCACAAAAAATCCAAAGGGGTTAGCATTTGTTTTTTTACCAAAAACACAAGTTCCATCAAAACTCGTCGTAAATTCATTTTTCTCGCCTGTGAAGCTTCTTATATTTGTCAGATTTGCGTTATATTGTCATACCAAAATTTTTTAGCATTTCGGAAAAATCAAAATTTCACAAAAAATTCAAAGGGGTTAGCCTTTGATTTTTCTCAAAAACGGCAATTTTCATTAAAATTTATCGTAAATTTATTTTTCTCTCCCGTGAAGCTTCTTATCTTTGTCAGTTACGTGTTATATTGTCATACCTAAATTTTGAAGCATTTCGGAAAAAAAATCAAAATTTCACAAAAAAAATCCGAAGGGGTTAGCCTTTGCTTTTCTACCAAAAACGACAATTTTCATCAACACTTGCCGTAAATTCATTTTTCTCGCCCGTGAATTAAAACTCAATGTAAATTCATTTTTCTTGCCCATGAGGCTTCTTATCTTTGTCAGATATGCGTTATCTTGTCATACCTAAATTTTGAAGCATTTCAGAAAAAAAAATCAAAATTTCAGAACAAAATCCAAAGGGGTTAGCCTTTGTTTTTTTACCAAAAACGACAAGTTCCATCAAAACTCGTCGTAAATTCATTTTTCTGGCCTGTGAAGCTTCTTATCTTTGTCAAATTTGCGTTATATTGTTATACCAAAATTTTTAAGCATTTCGGAAAAAATCAAAATTTCACAAAAAATCCAAAGGGGTTAGCCTTTGATTTTTCTCAAAAACGGAAATTTTCATTAAAATTCATCGTAAATTCATTTTTCTCGCCCGTGAAGCTTCTTATCGTTGTCAGTTACGTGTTATATTGTCATACCTAAATTTTGAAGCATTTCAGAAAAAAAATCAAAATTTGATAAAAAAATCCAAAGGGGTTAGCCTTTGCTTTTCTACCAAAAACGACAATTTTATCAACACTCGCCTTAAATTCATTTTTCTCGCCCGTGAATCAAAACTCAATGTAATTCATTTTTCTCGCCCATGAGGCTTCTTATCTTTGTCAGATACACGTTATCTTGTCATACCTAAATTTTGAAGCATTTTAGAAAAAATCAAAATTTCAGAACAAAATCCAAAGGGGTTAGCGTTTGCTTTTTACCAAAAATGGCAATTTTTATCAAAACTCATCGTAAATTAATTTTTCTCGCCCATGAAGCTTCTTATCTTTGTCAGATACGTGTTATGTTGTCATACCTAAATTTTGAAGCATTTCGGAAAAAAATTAAAATTTCACAAAAAAATCCAAAGGGGTTAGCCTTTGTTTTTTTTACCAAAAACGACAAGTTCCATCAAAACTCGTCGTAAATTCATTTTTCTGGCCTGTGAAGCTTCTTATCTTTGTCAAATTTGCGTTATATTGTCATACCAAAATTTTTAAGCATTTCGGAAAAAATCAAAATTTCACAAAAAATCCAAAGGGGTTAGCCTTTGATTTTTCTCAAAAACGGCAATTTTCATTAAAATTCATAGTAAAATCATTTTTCTCGCCCGTGAAGCTTCTTATCGTTGTCAGTTACGTGTTATATTGTCATACCTAAATTTTGAATCATTTCAGAAAAAAAATCAAAATTTCACAAAAAAATCCAAAGGGGTTAGCCTTTGCTTTTCTACCAAAAACGACAATTTCATCAACACTCGCCGTAAATTCATTTTTCTCGCCCGTGAATCAAAACTCACTGTAAATTCATTTTTCTCGCCCATGAGGCTTCTTATCTTTGTCAGATACGCGTTATCTTGTCATACCTAAATTTTGAAGCATTTTAGAAAAAAATCAAAATTTCAGAACAAAATCCAAAGGGGTTGGCCTTTGCTTTTTACCAAAAATGGCAATTTTTATAAAAACTCATCATAAATTATTTTTTCTCGCCCACGAAGCTTCTTATCTTTGTCAGATACGTGTTATGTTGTCATACCTAAATTTTGAAGCATTTCGGAAAAAAAAATCAAAATGTCACAAAAAATCCAAAGGGGTTAGCCTTTGTTTTTTTACCAAAAACGACAAGTTCCATCAAAACTCGTCGTAAGTTCATTTTTCTGGCCTGTGAAGCTTCTTATCTTTGTCAAATTTGCGTTATATTGTCATACCAAAATTTTTAAGAATTTCGGAAAAAATCAAAATTTCACAAAAAATCCAAAGGGGTTAGCCTTTGATTTTTCTCAAAAACGGCAATTTTCATCGAAATTCGTTGTAAATTCCTTTTTCCCGCCCATGAAGCTTCTTATCTTTGTCAGTTACGTGTTATATTGTCATACCTAAATTTTGAAGCATTCGGGAAAAAATCAAAATTTCACAAAAAAATCCAAAGGGGTTAGCCTTTGCTTTTTTACCAAAAACGACAAGTTCCATCAAAACTCGTCGTAAATTCATTTTTCTGGCCTGTGAAGCTTCTTATCTTTGTCAAATTTGCGTTATATTGTCATACCAAAATTTTTAAGCATTTCGGAAAAAATAAAAATTTCACAAAAAATCCAAAGGGGTTAGCCTTTGATTTTTCTCAAAAAGGGCAATTTTCATTAAAATTCATCGTAAATTCATTTTTCTCGCCCGTGAAGCTTCTTATCGTTGTCAGTTACGTGTTATATTGTCATACCTAAATTTTGAAGCATTTCAGAAAAAAAATCAAAATTTCACAAAAAAATCCAAAGGGGTTAGCCTTTGCTTTTCTACCAAAAACGACAATTTCATCAACACTCGCCGTAAATTCATTTTTCTCGCCCGTGAATCAAAACTCACTGTAAATTCATTTTTCTCGCCCATGAGGCTTCTTATCTTTGTCAGATACGCGTTATCTTGTCATACCTAAATTTTGAAGCATTTTAGAAAAAAATCAAAATTTTAGAACAAAATCCAAAGGGGTTAGCCTTTGCTTTTTACCAAAAATGGCAATTTTTATAAAAACTCATCGTAAATTAATTTTTCTCGCCCATGAAGCTTCTTATCTTTGTCAGATACGTGTTATGTTGTCATACCTAAATTTTGAAGCATTTCGGAAAAAAAATCAAAATTTCACAAAAAATCCAAAGGGGTTAGCCTTTGTTTTTTTACCAAAAACGACAAGTTCCATCAAAACTCGTCGTAAGTTCATTTTTCTGGCCTGTGAAGCTTCTTATCTTTGTCAAATTTGCGTTATATTGTCATACCAAAATTTTTAAGAATTTCGGAAAAAATCAAAATTTCACAAAAAATCCAAAGGGGTTAGGCTTTGATTTTTCTCAAAAACGGCAATTTTCATCAAAATTCGTTGTAAATTCCTTTTTCCCGCCCATGAAGCTTCTTATCTTTGTCAGTTACGTGTTATATTGTCATACCTAAATTTTGAAGCATTCGGGAAAAAATCAAAATTTCACAAAAAAATCCAAAGGGGTTAGCCTTTGCTTTTTACCAAAAATGGCAATTTTCATCAAAACTCGTCGTAAATGAATTTTTCTCGCCCATGAAGCTTCTTATCTTTGTCAGATACGTGTTATGTTGTCATACCTAAATTTTGAAGCATTTCAGAAAAAAATCAAAATTTCACAAAAAATCCAAAGAGGTTAGCCTTTGTTTTTTTTACCAAAAACGACAAGTTCCATCAAAACTCGTCGTAAATTCATTTTTCTTGCCCGTGAAGCTTCTTATCCTTGTCAGATTTGCGTTATATTGTCATACCAAAATTTTTAAGCATTTCGGAAAAAATCAAAATTTCATAAAAAAAATCCAAAGGGGTTAGCCTTTGATTTTTCTCAAAAACGGCAATTTTCATTAAAATTTATCGTAAATTTATTTTTCTCGCCCGTGAAGCTTCTTATCTTTGTCAGTTTACGTGTTATATTGTCATACCTAAATTTTGAAGCATTTCGGAATAAAATCAAAATTTCACAAAAAAATCCAAAGGGGTTAGCCTTTGCTTTTCTACCAAAAACGACAATTTTCATCAACACTCGCCGTAAATTCATTTTTCTCGCCCGTGAATCAAAACTCAATGTAAATTCATTTTTCTCGCCCATGAGGCTTTTTATCTTTGTTAGATATGCGTTATCTTGTCATACTAAAATTTTGAAGCATTTCAGAAAAAAATCAAAATTTCAGAACAAAATCCAAAGGGGTTAGTCTTTGTTTTTTTACCAAAAATGACAAGTTCCATCAAAACTCGTCGTAAATTCATTTTTCTCGCCCGTGGCGCTTCTTATCTTTGTCAGATACGCGTTATATTGTCATACCAAAATTTTGAAGCATTTTGGAAAAAATCAAAATTTCACAAAAAATCCAAAGTGGTTAGCCTTTGCTTTTTCTCAAAAACGGCAATTTTCATCAAAATTCATCGTAAATTCATTTTTCTAACCCATGAAGCTTCTTATTTTTGTCAGATACGTGTTATACTGTCATACCTAAATTTTGAAGCATTTCAGAAAAAAAAATTTCACCAAAAAATCCAAAGGGGTTAGCCTTTGCTTTTCTACCAAAAATGACAATTTTCATCAACACTCGTCGTAAATTCATTTTTCTCGCCCGTGAATCAAAACTCACTGTAAATTCATTTTTCTCGCCCATGAGGCTTCTTATCTTTGTCAGATACGCGTTATCTTGTCATACCTAAATTTTGAAGCATTTAAAAAAAAATCAAAATTTCAGAACAAAATCCAAAGGGGTTAGCCTTTGCTTTTTACCAAAAATGGCAATTTTCATCAAAACTCGTCGTAAATTAATTTTTCTCGCCCATGAAGCTTCTTATCTTTGTCAGATACGTGTTATGCTGTCATACCTAAATTTTGAAGCATTTCGGAAAAAAAAATCAAAATTTCACAAAAAATACAAAGGGGTTAGCATTTGTTTTTTTACCAAAAACACAAGTTCCATCAAAACTCGTCGTAAATTCATTTTTCTCGCCTGTGAAGCTTCTTATATTTGTCAGATTTGCGTTATATTGTCATACCAAAAATTTTTAGCATTTTGGAAAAATCAAAATTTCACAAAAAATTCAAAGGGGTTAGCCTTTGATTCTTCTCAAAAACGGCAATGTTCATTAAAATTTATCGTAAATTCATTTTTCTCGCCCGTGAAGCTTCTTATCTTTGTCAGTTACGTGTTATATTGTCATACCTAAATTTTGAAGCATTTCGGAAAAAATCAAAATTTCACAAAAAAAATCCGAAGGGGTTAGCCTTTGCTTTTCTACCAAAAACGACAATTTTCATCAACACTTGCCGTAAATTCATTTTTCTCGCCCGTGAATTAAAACTCAATGTAAATTCATTTTTCTTGCCCATGAGGCTTCTTATCTTTATCAGATATGCGTTATCTTGTCATACCTAAATTTTGAAGCATTTCAGAAAAAAATCAAAATTTCAGAACAAAATCCAAAGGGGTTAGCCTTTGTTTTTTTACCAAAAACGACAAGTTCCATCAAAACTCGTCGTAAATTCATTTTTCTGGCCTGTGAAGCTTCTTATCTTTGTCAAATTTGCGTTATATTGTTATACCAAAATCTTTAAGCATTTCAGAAAAAATCAAAATCTCAAAAAAAATCCAAAGGGGTTAGCCTTTGATTTTTCTCAAAAACGGCAATTTTCATTAAAATTCATCATAAATTCATTTTTCTCGCCCGTGAAGCTTCTTATCGTTGTCAGTTACGTGTTATATTGTCATACCTAAATTTTGAAGCGTTTCAGAAAAAAATCAAAGTTTGACAAAAAAATCCAAAGGGGTCAGCCTTTGCTTTTCTACCAAAAACGACAATTTCATCAACACTCGCCGTAAATTCATTTTTCTCGCCCGTGAAGCTTCTTATCTTTGTCAGTTTACGTGTTATATTGTCATACCTAAATTTTGAAGCATTTCGGAAAAAAAATCAAAATTTCACAAAAAAATTCAAAGGGGTTAGCCTTTGCTTTTCTACCAAAAACGACAATTTTCATCAACACTCGCCGTAAATTCATTTTTCTCGTCCGTGAATCAAAACTCAATGTAAATTCATTTTTCTCGCCCATGAGGCTTCTTATCTTTGTTAGATATGCGTTATCTTGTCATACTAAAATTTTGAAGCATTTAAGAAAAAATCAAAATTTCAGAATAAAATCCAAAGGGGTTAGTCTTTGTTTTTTTACCAAATATGACAAGTTCCATCAAAACTCGTCGTAAATTCATTTTTCTCGCCCGTGGCGCTTCTTATCTTTGTCAGATACGCGTTATATTGTCATACCAAAATTTTGAAGCATTTTGGAAAAAATCAAAATTTCACAAAAAATCCAAAGTGGTTAGCCTTTGTTTTTTCTCAAAAACGGCAATTTTCATCAAAATTCATCGTAAATTCATTTTTCTCAGCCATGAAGCTTCTTATTTTTGTCAGATACGTGTTATACTGTCATACCTAAATTTTGAAGCATTTCAGAAAAAAAAATTTCACCAAAAAATCCAAAGGGGTTAGCCTTTGCTTTTCTACCAAAAATGACAATTTTCATCAACACTCGTCGTAAATTCATTTTTCTCGCCCGTGAATCAAAACTCACTGTAAATTCATTTTTCTCGCCCATGAGGCTTCTTATCTTTGTCAGATACGCGTTATCTTGTCATACCTAAATTTTGAAGCATTTCAAAAAAAATCAAAATTTCAGAACAAAATCCAAAGGGGTTAGCCTTTGCTTTTTACCAAAAATGGCAATTTTCATCAAAACTCATCGTAAATTAATTTTTCTCGCCCATGAAGCTTCTTATCTTTGTCAGATACGTGTTATGTTGTCATACCTAAATTTTGAAGCATTTCAGGAAAAAAAAATCAAAATTTCACAAAAAATCCAAAGGGGTTAGCATTTGTTTTTTTACCAAAAACACAAGTTCCATCAAAACTCGTCGTAAATTCATTTTTCTCGCCTGTGAAGCTTCTTATATTTGTCAGATTTGCGTTATATTGTCATACCAAAATTTTTTAGCATTTCGGAAAAATCAAAATTTCACAAAAAATTCAAAGGGGTTAGCCTTTGATTTTTCTCAAAAACGGCAATTTTCATTAAAATTTATCGTAAATTTATTTTTCTCGCCCGTGAAGCTTCTTATCTTTGTCAGTTACGTGTTATATTGTCATACCTAAATTTTGAAGCATTTCGGAAAAAAATCAAAATTTCACAAAAAAAATCCGAAGGGGTTAGCCTTTGCTTTTCTACCAAAAACGACAATTTTCATCAACACTTGCCGTAAATTCATTTTTCTCGCCCGTGAATTAAAACTCAATGTAAATTCATTTTTCTTGCCCATGAGGCTTCTTATCTTTGTCAGATATGCGTTATCTTGTCATACCTAAATTTTGAAGCATTTCAGAAAAAAAAAATCAAAATTTCAGAACAAAATCCAAAGGGGTTAGCCTTTGTTTTTTTACCAAAAACGACAAGTTCCATCAAAACTCGTCGTAAATTCATTTTTCTGGCCTGTGAAGCTTCTTATCTTTGTCAAATTTGCGTTATATTGTTATACCAAAATTTTTAAGCATTTCGGAAAAAATCAAAATTTCACAAAAAATCCAAAGGGGTTAGCCTTTGATTTTTCTCAAAAACGGAAATTTTCATTAAAATTCATCGTAAATTCATTTTTCTCGCCCGTGAAGCTTCTTATCGTTGTCAGTTACGTGTTATATTGTCATACCGAAATTTTGAAGCATTTCAGAAAAAAAATCAAAATTTGATAAAAAAATCCAAAGGGGTTAGCCTTTGCTTTTCTACCAAAAACGACAATTTTATCAACACTCGCCTTAAATTCATTTTTCTCGCCCGTGAATCAAAACTCAATGTAAATTTATTTTTCTCGCCCATGAGGCTTCTTATCTTTGTCAGATACACGTTATCTTGTCATACCTAAATTTTGAAGCATTTTAGAAAAATCAAAATTTCAGAACAAAATCCAAAGGGGTTAGCCTTTGCTTTTTACCAAAAATGGCAATTTTTATCAAAACTCATCGAAAATTAATTTTTCTCGCCCATGAAGCTTCTTATCTTTGTCAGATACGTGTTATGTTGTCATACCTAAATTTTGAAGCATTTCGGAAAAAAATTAAAATTTCACAAAAAAATCCAAAGGGGTTAGCCTTTGTTTTTTTACCAAAAACGACAAGTTCCATCAAAACTCGTCGTAAATTCATTTTTCTGGCCTGTGAAGCTTCTTATCTTTGTCAAATTTGCGTTATATTGTCATACCAAAATTTTTAAGCATTTCGGAAAAAATCAAAATTTCACAAAAAATCCAAAGGGGTTAGCCTTTGATTTTTCTCAAAAACGGCAATTTTCATTAAAATTCATAGTAAATTCATTTTTCTCGCCCGTGAAGCTTCTTATCGTTGTCAGTTACGTGTTATATTGTCATACCTAAATTTTGAATCATTTCAGAAAAAAAAATCAAAATTTCACAAAAAAATCTAAAGGGGTTAGCCTTTGCTTTTCTACCAAAAACGACAATATCATCAACACTCGCCGTAAATTCATTTTTCTCGCCCTTGAATCAAAACTCACTGTAAATTCATTTTTCTCGCCCATGAGGCTTCTTATCTTTGTCAGATACGCGTTATCTTGTCATACCTAAATTTTGAAGCATTTTAGAAAAAATCAAAATTTCAGAACAAAATCCAATAGGGTTAGCCTTTGCTTTTTACCAAAAATGGCAATTTTCATCAAAACTCATCGTAAATTAATTTTTCTCGCCCATGAAGCTTCTTATTTTTGTCAGATATGTGTTATGTTGTCATACCTAAATTTTGAAGCATTTCGGAAAAATCAAAATTTCACAAAAAATCAAAAGGGGTTAGCCTTTGTTTTTTTACAAAAAACGACAAGTTCCATCAAAACTCGTTGTAAATTCATTTTTCTGGCCTGTGAAGCTTCTTATCTTTGTCAAATTTGCGTTATATTGTCATACCAAAATTTTTAAGCATTTCGGAAAAAATAAAAATTTCACAAAAAAATCCAAAGGGGTTAGCCTTTGATTTTTCTCAAAAACGGCAATTTTCATTAAACTTCATCGTAAATTCATTTTTCTCGCCCGTGAAGCTTCTTATCGTTGTCAGTTACGTGTTATATTGTCATACCTAAATTTTGAAACATTTCAGAAAAAAAATCAAAATTTCACAAAAAAATCCAAAGGGGTTAGCCTTTGCTTTTCTACCAAAAACGACAATTTCATCAACACTCGCCGTAAATTCATTTTTCTCGCCCGTGAATCAAAACTCACTGTAAATTCATTTTTCTCGCCCATGAGGCTTCTTATCTTTGTCAGATACGCGTTATCTTGTCATACCTAAATTTTGAAGCATTTTAGAAAAAATCAAAATTTCAGAACAAAATCCAAAGGGGTTAGCCTTTGCTTTTTACCAAAAATGGCAATTTTCATCAAAACTCATCGTAAATTAATTTTTCTCGCCCATGAAGCTTCTTATCTTTGTCAGATACGTGTTATGTTGTCATACCTAAATTTTGAAGCATTTCGGAAAAAATCAAAATTTCACAAAAAATCAAAAGGGGTTAGCCTTTGTTTTTTTACAAAAAACGACAAGTTCCATCAAAACTCGTTGTAAATTCATTTTTCTGGCCTGTGAAGCTTCTTATCTTTGTCAAATTTGCGTTATATTGTCATACCAAAATTTTTAAGCATTTCGGAAAAAATAAAAATTTCACAAAAAATCCAAAGGGGTTAGCCTTTGATTTTTCTCAAAAACGGCAATTTTCATTAAAATTCATCGTAAATTCATTTTTCTTGCCCGTGAAGCTTCTTATCGTTGTCAGTTACGTGTTATATTGTCATACCTAAATTTTGAAACATTTCAGAAAAAAAATCAAAATTTCACAAAAAAATCCAAAGGGGTTAGCCTTTGCTTTTCTACCAAAAACGACAATTTCATCAACACTCGCCGTAAATTCATTTTTCTCGCCCGTGAATCAAAACTCACTGTAAATTCATTTTTCTCGCCCATGAGGCTTCTTATCTTTGTCAGATACGCGTTATCTTGTCATACCTAAATTTTGAAGCATTTTAGAAAAAATCAAAATTTCAGAACAAAATCCAAAGGGGTTAGCCTTTGCTTTTTACCAAAAATGGCAATTTTTATCAAAACTCATCGTAAATTAATTTTTCTCGCCCATGAAGCTTCTTATCTTTGTCAGATACGTGTTATGTTGTCATACCTAAATTTTGAAGCATTTCGGAAAAAAAAATCAAAATTTCGCAAAAAATCCAAAGGGGTTAGCCTTTGTTTTTTTAACAAAGACGACAAGTTCCATCAAAACTCGTCGTAAGTTCATTTTTCTGGCCTGTGAAGCTTCTTATCTTTGTCAAATTTGCGTTATATTGTCATACCAAAATTTTTAAGAATTTCGGAAAAATCAAAATGTCACAAAAAATCCAAAGGGGTTAGCCTTTGATTTTTCTCAAAAACGGCAATTTTCATTAAAAATCATCGTAAATTCATTTTTCTCGCCCGTGAAGCTTCTTATCGTTGTCAGTTACGTGTTATATTGTCATACCTAAATTTTGAAGCATTTTAGAAAAAAAACCAAAATTTCACAAAAAAATCCAAAGGGGTTAGCCTTTGCTTTTCTTCCAAAAACGACAATTTCATCAACACTCGCCGTAAATTCATTTTTCTCGCTCGTGAATCAAAACTCACTGTAAATTCATTTTTCTCGCCCATGAGGCTTCTTATCTTTGTCAGATACGCGTTATCTTGTCATACCTAAATTTTGAAGCATTTTAGAAAAAATCAAAATTTCAGAACAAAATCCAAAGGGGTTAGCCTTTGCTTTTTACCAAAAATGGCAATTTTCATCAAAACTCATCGTAAATTAATTTTTCTCGCCCACGAAGCTTCTTATCTTTGTCAGATACGTGTTATGTTGTCATACCTAAATTTTGAAGCATTTCGGAAAAAAAATTAAAATTTCACAAAAAATCCAAAGGGGTTAGCCTTTGTTTTTTTACCAAAAACGACAAGTTCCATCAAAACTCGTCGTAAGTTCATTTTTCTGGCCTGTGAAGCTTCTTATCTTTGTCAAATTTGCGTTATATTGTCATACCAAAATTTTTAAGCATTTCGGAAAAAATCAAAATTTCACAAAAAATCCAAAGGGGTTAGACTTTGATTTTTCTCAAAAACGGCAATTTTCATTAAAATTCATCGTAAATTCATTTTTCTCGCCCGTGAAGCTTCTTATCGTTGTCAGTTACGTGTTATATTGTCATACCTAAATTTTGAAGCATTTCAGAAAAAAATCAAAATTTCACAAAAAAATCTAAAGGGGTTAGCCTTTGCTTTTCTACCAAAAACGACAATATCATCAACACTCGCCGTAAATTCATTTTTCTCGCCCGTGAATCAAAACTCACTGTAAATTCATTTTTCTCGCCCATGAGGCTTCTTATCTTTGTCAGATACGCGTTATCTTGTCATACCTAAATTTTGAAGCATTTTAGAAAAAAACAAAATTTCAGAACAAAATCCAATAGGGTTAGCCTTTGTTTTTTACCAAAAATGGCAATTTTCATCAAAACTCATCGTAAATTAATTTTTCTCGCCCATGAAGCTTCTTATATTTGTCAGATACGTGTTATGTTGTCATACCTAAATTTTGAAGCATTTTCGGAAAAAAATCAAAATTTCACAAAAAATCCAAAGGGGTTAGCCTTTGTTTTTTTACCAAAAACGACAAGTTCCATCAAAACTCGTCGTAAATTCATTTTTCTGGCCTGTGAAGCTTCTTATCTTTGTCAAATTTGCGTTATATTGTCATACCAAAATTTTTAAGCATTTGGGAAAAAAAATTTCACAAAAAATCCAAAGGGGTCAGCCTTTGATTTTTTCTCAAAAACGGCAATTTTCATTAAAATTCATCGTAAATTCATTTTTCTCGCCCGTGAAGCTTCTTATCGTTGTCAGTTACGTGTTATATTGTCATACCTAAATTTTGAAGCATTTCAGAAAAAAATCAAAATTTCACAAAAAATCTAAAGGGGTTAGCCTTTGCTTTTCTACCAAAAACGACAATATCATCAACACTCGCCGTAAATTCATTTTTTCGCCCGTGAATCAAAACTCACTATAAATTCATTTTTCTCGCCCATGAGGCTTCTTATCTTTGTCAGATACGCGTTATCATGTCATACCTAAATTTTGAAGCATTTTAGAAAAAATCAAAATTTCAGAACAAAATCCAATAGGGTTAGCCTTTGCTTTTTACCAAAAATGGCAATTTTCATCAAAACTCATCGTAAATTAATTTTTCTCGCCCATGAAGCTTCTTATCTTTGTCAGATACGTGTTATGTTGTCATACCTAAATTTTGAAGCATTTCGGAAAAAAATCAAAATTTCACAAAAAATCCAAAGGGGTTAGCCTTTGTTTTTTTTACCAAAAACGACAAGTTCCATCAAAACTCATCGTAAATTCATTTTTCTGGCCTGTGAAGCTTCTTATCTTTGTCAAATTTGCGTTATATTGTCATACCAAAATTTTTAAGCATTTGGGAAAAATAAAAATTTCACAAAAAATCAAAAGGGGTTAGCCTTTGATTTTTTCTCAAAAACGGCAATTTTCATTAAAATTCATCGTAAATTCATTTTTCTCGCCCGTGAAGCTTCTTATCATTGTCAGTTACGTGTTATATTGTCATACCTAAATTTTGAAGCATTTTAGAAAAAAAATCAAAATTTCACAAAAAAATCCAAAGGAGTTAGCCTTTGCTTTTCTTCCAAAAACGACAATTTCATCAACACTCGCCGTAAATTCATTTTTCTCGCCCGTGAATCAAAACTCACTGTAAATTCATTTTTCTCGCCCATGAGGCTTCTTATCTTTGTCAGATACGCGTTATCTTGTCATACCTAAATTTTGAAGCATTTTAGAAAAAATCAAAATTTCAGAACAAAATCCAAAGGGTTTAGCCTTTGCTTTTTACCAAAAATGGCAATTTTCATCAAAACTCATCGTAAATTAATTTTTCTCGCCCATGAAGCTTCTTATCTTTGTCAGATACGTGTTATGTTGTCATACCTAAATTTTGAAGCATTTCGGAAAAAAAATCAAAATTTCACAAAAAATCCAAAGGGGTTAGCCTTTGTTTTTTTACCAAAGACGACAAGTTCCATCAAAACTCGTCGTAAGTTCATTTTTCTGGCCTGTGAAGCTTCTTATCTTTGTCAAATTTGCGTTATATTGTCATACCAAAATTTTTAAGAATTTCGGAAAAATCAAAATTTCACAAAAAATCCAAAGGGGTTAGCCTTTGATTTTTCTCAAAAACGGCAATTTTCATTAAAAATCATCGTAAATTCATTTTTCTCGCCCGTGAAGCTTCTTATCGTTGTCAGTTACGTGTTATATTGTCATACCTAAATTTTGAAGCATTTTAGAAAAAAAAACCAAAATTTCACAAAAAAAAATCCAAAGGGGTTAGCCTTTGCTTTTCTTCCAAAAACGACAATTTCATCAACACTCACCGTAAATTCATTTTTCTCGCCCGTGAATCAAAACTCACTGTAAATTCATTTTTCTCGCCCATGAGGCTTCTTATCTTTGTCAGATACGCGTTATCTTGTCATACCTAAATTTTGAAGCATTTTAGAAAAAATCAAAATTTCAGAACAAAATCCAAAGGGGTTAGCCTTTGCTTTTTACCAAAAATGGCAATTTTCATCAAAACTCATCGTAAATTAATTTTTCTCGCCCATGAAGCTTCTTATCTTTGTCAGATACGTGTTATGTTGTCATACCTAAATTTTGAAGCATTTCGGAAAAAAAATCAAAATTTCACAAAAAATCCAAAGGGGTTAGCCTTTGTTTTTTACCAAAAACGACAAGTTCCATCAAAACTCGTCGTAAGTTCATTTTTCTGGCCTGTGAAGCTTCTTATCTTTGTCAAATTTGCGTTATATTGTCATACCAAAATTTTTAAGCATTTCGGAAAAAATCAAAATTTCACAAAAAATCCAAAGGGGTTAGACTTTGATTTTTCTCAAAAACGGCAATTTTCATTAAAATTCATCGTAAATTCATTTTTCTCGCCCGTGAAGCTTCTTATCGTTGTCAGTTACGTGTTATATTGTCATACCTAAATTTTGAAGCATTTCAGAAAAAAAAAATCAAAATTTCACAAAAAAAATCTAAAGGGGTTAGCCTTTGCTTTTCTACCAAAAACGACAATATCATCAACACTCGCCGTAAATTCATTTTTTCGCCCGTGAATCAAAACTCACTATAAATTCATTTTTCTCGCCGATGAGGCTTCTTATATTTGTCAGATACGCGTTATCATGTCATACCTAAATTTTGAAGCATTTTAGAAAAAATCAAAATTTCAGAACAAAATCCAATAGGGTTAGCCTTTGCTTTTTACCAAAAATGGCAATTTTCATCAAAACTCATCGTAAATTAATTTTTCTCGCCCATGAAGCTTCTTATCTTTGTCAGATACGTGTTATGTTGTCATACCTAAATTTTGAAGCATTTCGGAAAAAATCAAAATTTCACAAAAATCCAAAGGGGTTAGCCTTTGTTTTTTACCAAAAACGACAAGTTCCATCAAAACTCGTCGTAAATTCATTTTTCTGGCCTGTGAAGCTTCTTATCTTTGTCAAATTTGCGTTATATTATCATACCAAAATTTTTAAGCATTTGGGAAAAATAAAAATTTCACAAAAATCCAAAGGGGTTAGCCTTTGATTTTTTCTCAAAAACGGCAATTTTCATTAAAATTCATCGTAAATTCATTTTTCTCGCCCGTGAAGCTTCTTATCATTGTCAGTTACGTGTTATATTGTCATACCTAAATTTTGAAGCATTTTAGAAAAAAAAATCAAAATTTCACAAAAAAAATCCAAAGGGGTTAGCCTTTGCTTTTCTTCCAAAAACGACAATTTCATCAACACTCGCCGTAAATTCATTTTTCTCGCCCGTGAATCAAAACTCACTGTAAATTCATTTTTCTCGCCCATGAGGCTTCTTATCTTTGTCAGATACGCGTTATCTTGTCATACCTAAATTTTGAAGCATTTTAGAAAAAATCAAAATTTCAGAACAAAATCCAAAGGGGTTAGCCTTTGCTTTTTACCAAAAATGGCAATTTTCATCAAAACTCATCGTAAATTAATTTTTCTCGCCCATGAAGCTTCTTATCTTTGTCAGATACGTGTTATGTTGTCATACCTAAATTTTGAAGCATTTCGTAAAAAAAAATCAAAATTGCACAAAAAATCCAAAGGGGTTAGCCTTTGTTTTTTTACCAAAAACGACAAGTTCCATCAAAACTCGTCGTAAGTTCATTTTTCTGGCCTGTGAAGCTTCTTATCTTTGTCAAATTTGCGTTATATTGTCATACAAAAATTTTTAAGCATTTCAGAAAAAATAAAAATTTCACAAAAAATCCAAAGGGGTTAGCCTTTGATTTTTCTCAAAAACGGCAATTTTCATTAAAATTCATCGTAAATTCATTTTTCTCGCCCGTGAAGCTTCTTATCGTTGTCAGTTACGTGTTATATTGACATACCTAAATTTTGAAGCATTTCAGAAAAAAAATCAAAATTTCACAAAAAAATCCAAAGGGGTTAGCCTTTGCTTTTCTACCAAAAACGACAATTTCATCAACACTCACCGTAAATTCATTTTTCTCGCCCGTGAATCAAAACTCACTGTAAATTCATTTTTCTCGCCCATGAGGCTTCTTATCTTTGTCAGATACGCGTTATCTTGTCATACCTAAATTTTGAAGCATTTTAGAAAAAATCAAAATTTCAGAACAAAATCCAAAGGGGTTAGCCTTTGCTTTTTACCAAAAATGGCAATTTTCATCAAAACTCATCGTAAATTAATTTTTCTCGCCCATGAAGCTTCTTATCTTTGTCAGATACGTGTTATGTTGTCATACCTAAATTTTGAAGCATTTCGGAAAAAAAATCAAAATTTCACAAAAAATCCAAAGGGGTTAGCCTTTGTTTTTTTACCTAAAACGACAAGTTCCATCAAAACTCGTCGTAAGTTCATTTTTCTGGCCTGTGAAGCTTCTTATCTTTGTCAAATTTGCGTTATATTGTCATAGCAAAATTTTTAAGCATTTGGGAAAAATAAAATTTCACAAAAAATCCAAAGGGGTTAGCCTTTGATTTTTCTCAAAAACGGCAATTTTCATTAAAATTCATCGTAAATTCATTTTTCTCGCCCGTGAAGCTTCTTATCATTGTCAGTTACGTGTTATATTGTCATATCTAAATTTTGAAGCATTTTAGAAAAAATCAAAATTTCACAAAAAAATCCAAAGGGGTTAGCCTTTGCTTTTCTTCCAAAAACGACAATTTCATCAACACTCGCCGTAAATTCATTTTCTCGCCCGTGAATCAAAACTCACTGTAAATTCATTTTTCTCGCCCATGAGGCTTCTTATCTTTGTCAGATACGCGTTATCTTGTCATACCTAAATTTTGAAGCATTTTAGAAAAAATCAAAATTTCAGAACAAAATCCAAAGGGTTTAGCCTTTGCTTTTTACCAAAAATGGCAATTTTCATCAAACTCATCGTAAATTAATTTTTCTCGCCCATGAAGCTTCTTATCTTTGTCAGATACGTGTTATGTTGTCATACCTAAATTTTGAAGCATTTCGGAAAAAAATCAAAATTTCACAAAAAATCCAAAGGGTTAGCCTTTGTTTTTTTACCAAAGACGACAAGTTCCATCAAAACTCGTCGTAAGTTCATTTTTCTGGCCTGTGAAGCTTCTTATCTTTGTCAAATTTGCGTTATATTGTCATACCAAAATTTTTAAGAATTTCGGAAAAATCAAAATTTCACAAAAAATCCAAAGGGGTTAGCCTTTGATTTTTCTCAAAAACGGCAATTTTCATTAAAAATCATTGTAAATTCATTTTTCTCGCCCGTGAAGCTTCTTATCGTTGTCAGTTACGTGTTATATTGTCATACCTAAATTTTGAAGCATTTCAGAAAAAAAATCAAAATTTCACAAAAAAATCCAAAGGGGTTAGCCTTTGCTTTTCTACCAAAAACGACAATTTCATCAACACTCGCCGTAAATTCATTTTTCTCGCCCGTGAATCAAAACTCACTGTAAATTCATTTTTCTCGCCCATGAGGCTTCTTATCTTTGTCAGATACGCGTTATCTTGTCATACCTAAATTTTGAAGCATTTTAGAAAAAATCAAAATTTCAGAACAAAATCCAAAGGGGTTAGCCTTTGCTTTTTACCAAAAATGGCAATTTTCATCAAAACTCATCGTAAATTAATTTTTCTCGCCCATGAAGCTTCTTATCTTTGTCAGATACGTGTTATGTTGTCATACCTAAATTTTGAAGCATTTCGGAAAAAAAATCAAAATTTCACAAAAAATCCAAAGGGGTTAGCCTTTGTTTTTTTACCTAAAACGACAAGTTCCATCAAAACTCGTCGTAAGTTCATTTTTCTGGCCTGTGAAGCTTCTTATCTTTGTCAAATTTGCGTTATATTGTCATAGCAAAATTTTTAAGCATTTCAGAAAAAATAAAAATTTCACAAAAAATCCAAAGGGGTTAGCCTTTGATTTTTCTCAAAAACGGCAATTTTCATTAAAATTCATCGTAAATTCATTTTTCTTGCCCGTGAAGCTTCTTAACGTTGTCAGTTACGTGTTATATTGTCATACCTAAATTTTGAAGCATTTTAGAAAAAAATCAAAATTTCACAAAAAAATCCAAAGGGGTTAGCCTTTGCTTTTCTACCAAAAACGACAATTTCATCAACACTCGCCGTAAATTCATTTTTCTCGCCCGTGAATCAAAACTCACTGTAAATTCATTTTTCTCGCCCATGAGGCTTCTTATCTTTGTCAGATACGCGTTATCTTGTCATACCTAAATTTTGAAGCATTTTAGAAAAAATCAAAATTTCAGAACAAAATCCAAAGGGGTTAGCCTTTGCTTTTTACCAAAAATGGCAATTTTCATCAAAACTCATTGTAAATTAATTTTTCTCGCCCATGAAGCTTCTTATCTTTGTCAGATACGTGTTATGTTGTCATACCTAAATTTTGAAGCATTTCGGAAAAAAAAATCAAAATTTCACAAAAAATCCAAAGGGGTTAGCCTTTGTTTTTTTACCAAAGACGACAAGTTCCATCAAAACTCGTCGTAAGTTCATTTTTCTGGCCTGTGAAGCTTCTTATCTTTGTCAAATTTGCATTATATTGTCATACCAAAATTTTTAAGAATTTTGGAAAAAACAAAATTTCACAAAAAATCCAAAGGGGTTAGCCTTTGATTTTTCTCAAAAACGGCAATTTTCATTAAAAATCATTGTAAATTCATTTTTCTCGCCCGTGAAGCTTCTTATCGTTGTCAGTTACGTGTTATATTGTCATACCTAAATTTTGAAGCATTTCAGAAAAAAAAATCAAAATTTCACAAAAAAATCCAAAGGGGTTAGCCTTTGCTTTTCTTCCAAAAACGACAATTTCATCAACACTCGCCGTAAATTCATTTTTCTCGCCCGTGAATCAAAACTCACTGTAAATTCATTTTTCTCGCCCATGAGGCTTCTTATCTTTGTCAGATACGCGTTATCTTGTCATACCTAAATTTTGAAGCATTTTAGAAAAAATAAAAATTTCAGAACAAAATCCAAAGGGGTTAGCCTTTGCTTTTTACCAAAAATGGCAATTTTCATCAAAACTCATCGTAAATTAATTTTTCTCGCCCATGAAGCTTCTTATCTTTGTCAGATACGTGTTATGTTGTCATACCTAAATTTTGAAGCATTTCGGAAAAAAAATCAAAATTTCACAAAAAATCCAAAGGGGTTAGCCTTTGTTTTTTTACCAAAAACGACAAGTTCCATCAAAACTCGTCGTAAGTTCATTTTTCTGGCCTGTGAAGCTTCTTATCTTTGTCAAATTTGCGTTATATTGTCATACCAAAAATTTTAAGCATTTCGGAAAAAATCAAAATTTCACAAAAAATCCAAAGGGGTTAGACTTTGATTTTTCTCAAAAACGGCAATTTTCATTAAAATTCATCGTAAATTCATTTTTCTCGCCCGTGAAGCTTCTTATCGTTGTCAGTTACGTGTTATATTGTCATACCTAAATTTTGAAGCGTTTCAGAAAAAAAAATCAAAATTTCACAAAAAAAATCTAAAGGGGTTAGCCTTTGCTTTTCTACCAAAAACGACAATATCATCAACACTCGCCGTAAATTCATTTTTTCGCCCGTGAATCAAAACTCACTATAAATTCATTTTCTCGCCGATGAGGCTTCTTATCTTTGTCAGATACGCGTTATCATGTCATACCTAAATTTTGAAGCATTTTAGAAAAAATCAAAATTTCAGAACAAAATCCAATAGGGTTAGCCTTTGCTTTTTACCAAAAATGGCAATTTTCATCAAAACTCATTGTAAATTAATTTTTCTCGCCCATGAAGCTTCTTATCTTTGTCAGATACGTGTTATGTTGTCATACCTAAATTTTGAAGCATTTCGGAAAAAAATCAAAATTTCACAAAAAATCCAAAGGGGTTAGCCTTTGTTTTTTTACCAAAAACGACAAGTTCCATCAAAACTCGTCGTAAATTCATTTTTCTGGCCTGTGAAGCTTCTTATCTTTGTCAAATTTGCGTTATATTGTCATACCAAAATTTTTAAGCATTTGGGAAAAATAAAAATTTCACAAAAAATCCAAAGGGGTTAGCCTTTGATTTTTTCTCAAAAACGGCAATTTTCATTAAAATTCATCGTAAATTCATTTTTCTCGCCCGTGAAGCTTCTTATCATTGTCAGTTACGTGTTATATTGTCATACCTAAATTTTGAAGCATTTTAGAAAAAAAAATCAAAATTTCACAAAAAAATCCAAAGGGGTTAGCCTTTGCTTTTCTTCCAAAAACGACAATTTCATCAACACTCGCCGTAAATTCATTTTTCTCGCCCGTGAATCAAAACTCACTGTAAATTCATTTTTCTCGCCCATGAGGCTTCTTATCTTTGTCAGATACGCGTTATCTTGTCATACCTAAATTTTGAAGCATTTTAGAAAAAATCAAAATTTCAGAACAAAATCCAAAGGGGTTAGCCTTTGCTTTTTACCAAAAATGGCAATTTTCATCAAAACTCATCGTAAATTAATTTTTCTCGCCCATGAAGCTTCTTATCTTTGTCAGATACGTGTTATGTTGTCATACCTAAATTTTGAAGCATTTCGTAAAAAAAAATCAAAATTTCACAAAAAATCCAAAGGGGTTAGCCTTTGTTTTTTTACCAAAAACGACAAGTTCCATCAAAACTCGTCGTAAGTTCATTTTTCTGGCCTGTGAAGCTTCTTATCTTTGTCAAATTTGCGTTATATTGTCATACAAAAATTTTTAAGCATTTCAGAAAAAATAAAAATTTCACAAAAAATCCAAAGGGGTTAGCCTTTGATTTTTCTCAAAAACGGCAATTTTCATTAAAATTCATCGTAAATTCATTTTTCTCGCCCGTGAAGCTTCTTATCGTTGTCAGTTACGTGTTATATTGTCATACCTAAATTTTGAAGCATTTCAGAAAAAAAAATCAAAATTTCACAAAAAAATCCAAAGGGGTTAGCCTTTGCTTTTCTACCAAAAACGACAATTTCATCAACACTCACCGTAAATTCATTTTTCTCGCCCGTGAATCAAAACTCACTGTAAATTCATTTTTCTCGCCCATGAGGCTTCTTATCTTTGTCAGATACGCGTTATCTTGTCATACCTAAATTTTGAAGCATTTTAGAAAAAATCAAAATTTCAGAACAAAATCCAAAGGGGTTAGCCTTTGCTTTTTACCAAAAATGGCAATTTTCATCAAAACTCATCGTAAATTAATTTTTCTCGCCCATGAAGCTTCTTATCTTTGTCAGATACGTGTTATGTTGTCATACCTAAATTTTGAAGCATTTCGGAAAAAAATCAAAATTTCACAAAAAATCCAAAGGGGTTAGCCTTTGTTTTTTTACCAAAAACGACAAGTTCCATCAAAACTCGTCGTAAGTTCATTTTTCTGGCCTGTGAAGCTTCTTATCTTTGTCAAATTTGCGTTATATTGTCATAGCAAAATTTTTAAGCATTTCGGGAAAAATAAAAATTTCATAAAAAATCCAAAGGGGTTAGCCTTTGATTTTTCTCAAAAACGGCAATTTTCATTAAAATTCATCGTAAATTCATTTTTCTTGCCCGTGAAGCTTCTTAACGTTGTCAGTTACGTGTTATATTGTCATACCTAAATTTTGAAGCATTTCAGAAAAAAAATCAAAATTTCACAAAAAAATCCAAAGGGGTTAGCCTTTGCTTTTCTACCAAAAACGACAATTTCATCAACACTCGCCGTAAATTCATTTTTCTCGCCCGTGAATCAAAACTCACTGTAAATTCATTTTTCTCGCCCATGAGGCTTCTTATCTTTGTCAGATACGCGTTATCTTGTCATACCTAAATTTTGAAGCATTTTAGAAAAAATCAAAATTTCAGAACAAAATCCAAAGGGGTTAGCCTTTGCTTTTTACCAAAAATTGCAATTTTCATCAAAACTCATTGTAAATTAATTTTTCTCGCCCATGAAGCTTCTTATCTTTGTCAGATACGTGTTATGTTGTCATACCTAAATTTTGAAGCATTTCGGAAAAAAAATCAAAATTTTACAAAAAATCCAAAGGGGTTAGCCTTTGTTTTTTTACCAAAGACGACAAGTTCCATCAAAACTCGTCGTAAGTTCATTTTTCTGGCCTGTGAAGCTTCTTATCTTTGTCAAATTTGCGTTATATTGTCATACCAAAATTTTTAAGAATTTCGGAAAAATCAAAATTTCACAAAAAATCCAAAGGGGTTAGCCTTTGATTTTTCTCAAAAACGGCAATTTTCATTAAAAATCATTGTAAATTCATTTTTCTCGCCCGTGAAGCTTCTTATCGTTGTCAGTTACGTGTTATATTGTCATACCTAAATTTTGAAGCATTTCAGAAAAAAAAAATCAAAATTTCACAAAAAAATCCAAAGGGGTTAGCCTTTACTTTTCTACCAAAAACGACAATTTCATCAACACTCGCCGTAAATTCATTTTTCTCGCCCGTGAATCAAAACTCACTGTAAATTCATTTTTCTCGCCCATGAGGCTTCTTATCTTTGTCAGATACGCGTTATCTTGTCATACCTAAATTTTGAAGCATTTTAGAAAAAATCAAAATTTCAGAACAAAATCCAAAGGGGTTAGCCTTTGCTTTTTACCAAAAATGGCAATTTTCATCAAAACTCATCGTAAATTAATTTTTCTCGCCCATGAAGCTTCTTATCTTTGTCAGATACGTGTTATGTTGTCATACCTAAATTTTGAAGCATTTCGGAAAAAAATCAAAATTTCACAAAAAATCCAAAGGGGGTAGCCTTTGTTTTTTTACCTAAAACGACAAGTTCCATCAAAACTCGTCGTAAGTTCATTTTTCTGGCCTGTGAAGCTTCTTATCTTTGTCAAATTTGCGTTATATTGTCATAGCAAAATTTTTAAGCATTTCAGAAAAAATAAAAATTTCACAAAAAATCCAAAGGGGTTAGCCTTTGATTTTTCTCAAAAACAGCAATTTTCATTAAAATTCATCGTAAATTCATTTTTCTTGCCCGTGAAGCTTCTTAACGTTGTCAGTTACGTGTTATATTGTCATACCTAAATTTTGAAGCATTTTAGAAAAAAATCAAAATTTCACAAAAAAATCCAAAGGGGTTAGCCTTTGCTTTTCTACCAAAAACGACAATTTCATCAACACTCACCGTAAATTCATTTTTCTCGCCCGTGAATCAAAACTCACTGTAAATTCATTTTTCTCGCCCATGAGGCTTCTTATCTTTGTCAGATACGCGTTATCTTGTCATACCTAAATTTTGAAGCATTTTAGAAAAAATCAAAATTTTAGAACAAAATCCAAAGGGGTTAGCCTTTGCTTTTTACCAAAAATGGCAATTTTCATCAAAACTCATCGTAAATTAATTTTTCTCGCCCATGAAGCTTCTTATCTTTGTCAGATACGTGTTATGTTGTCATACCTAAATTTTGAAGCATTTCGGAAAAAAAATCAAAATTTCACAAAAAATCCAAAGGGGTTAGCCTTTGTTTTTTTACCTAAAACGACAAGTTCCATCAAAACTCGTCGTAAGTTCATTTTTCTGGCCTGTGAAGCTTCTTATCTTTGTCAAATTTGCGTTATATTGTCATAGCAAAATTTTTAAGCATTTCAGAAAAAATAAAAATTTCACAAAAAATCCAAAGGGGTTAGCCTTTGATTTTTCTCAAAAACGGCAATTTTCATTAAAATTCATCGTAAATTCATTTTTCTTGCCCGTGAAGCTTCTTAACGTTGTCAGTTACGTGTTATATTGTCATACCTAAATTTTGAAGCATTTTAGAAAAAAATCAAAATTTCACAAAAAAATCCAAAGGGGTTAGCCTTTGCTTTTCTACCAAAAACGACAATTTCATCAACACTCGCCGTAAATTCATTTTTCTCGCCCGTGAATCAAAACTCACTGTAAATTCATTTTTCTCGCCCATGAGGCTTCTTATCTTTGTCAGATACGCGTTATCTTGTCATACCTAAATTTTGAAGCATTTTAGAAAAAATCAAAATTTCAGAACAAAATCCAAAGGGGTTAGCCTTTGCTTTTTACCAAAAATGGCAATTTTCATCAAAACTCATTGTAAATTAATTTTTCTCGCCCATGAAGCTTCTTATCTTTGTCAGATACGTGTTATGTTGTCATACCTAAATTTTGAAGCATTTCGGAAAAAAAAATCAAAATTTCACAAAAAATCCAAAGGGGTTAGCCTTTGTTTTTTTACCAAAGACGACAAGTTCCATCAAAACTCGTCGTAAGTTCATTTTTCTGGCCTGTGAAGCTTCTTATCTTTGTCAAATTTGCATTATATTGTCATACCAAAATTTTTAAGAATTTTGGAAAAAACAAAATTTCACAAAAAATCCAAAGGGGTTAGCCTTTGATTTTTCTCAAAAACGGCAATTTTCATTAAAAATCATTGTAAATTCATTTTTCTCGCCCGTGAAGCTTCTTATCGTTGTCAGTTACGTGTTATATTGTCATACCTAAATTTTGAAGCATTTCAGAAAAAAAAATCAAAATTTCACAAAAAAATCCAAAGGGGTTAGCCTTTGCTTTTCTTCCAAAAACGACAATTTCATCAACACTCGCCGTAAATTCATTTTTCTCGCCCGTGAATCAAAACTCACTGTAAATTCATTTTTCTCGCCCATGAGGCTTCTTATCTTTGTCAGATACGCGTTATCTTGTCATACCTAAATTTTGAAGCATTTTAGAAAAAATAAAAATTTCAGAACAAAATCCAAAGGGGTTAGCCTTTGCTTTTTACCAAAAATGGCAATTTTCATCAAAACTCATCGTAAATTAATTTTTCTCGCCCATGAAGCTTCTTATCTTTGTCAGATACGTGTTATGTTGTCATACCTAAATTTTGAAGCATTTCGGAAAAAAAATCAAAATTTCACAAAAAATCCAAAGGGGTTAGCCTTTGTTTTTTTACCAAAAACGACAAGTTCCATCAAAACTCGTCGTAAGTTCATTTTTCTGGCCTGTGAAGCTTCTTATCTTTGTCAAATTTGCGTTATATTGTCATACCAAAAATTTTAAGCATTTCGGAAAAAATCAAAATTTCACAAAAAATCCAAAGGGGTTAGACTTTGATTTTTCTCAAAAACGGCAATTTTCATTAAAATTCATCGTAAATTCATTTTTCTCGCCCGTGAAGCTTCTTATCGTTGTCAGTTACGTGTTATATTGTCATACCTAAATTTTGAAGCGTTTCAGAAAAAAAAATCAAAATTTCACAAAAAAAATCTAAAGGGGTTAGCCTTTGCTTTTCTACCAAAAACGACAATATCATCAACACTCGCCGTAAATTCATTTTTTCGCCCGTGAATCAAAACTCACTATAAATTCATTTTTCTCGCCGATGAGGCTTCTTATCTTTGTCAGATACGCGTTATCATGTCATACCTAAATTTTGAAGCATTTTAGAAAAAATCAAAATTTCAGAACAAAATCCAATAGGGTTAGCCTTTGCTTTTTACCAAAAATGGCAATTTTCATCAAAACTCATTGTAAATTAATTTTTCTCGCCCATGAAGCTTCTTATCTTTGTCAGATACGTGTTATGTTGTCATACCTAAATTTTGAAGCATTTCGGAAAAAAATCAAAATTTCACAAAAAATCCAAAGGGGTTAGCCTTTGTTTTTTTTACCAAAAACGACAAGTTCCATCAAAACTCGTCGTAAATTCATTTTTCTGGCCTGTGAAGCTTCTTATCTTTGTCAAATTTGCGTTATATTGTCATACCAAAATTTTTAAGCATTTGGGAAAAATAAAAATTTCACAAAAAATCCAAAGGGGTTAGCCTTTGATTTTTTCTCAAAAACGGCAATTTTCATTAAAATTCATCGTAAATTCATTTTTCTCGCCCGTGAAGCTTCTTATCATTGTCAGTTACGTGTTATATTGTCATACCTAAATTTTGAAGCATTTTAGAAAAAAAAATCAAAATTTCACAAAAAAATCCAAAGGGGTTAGCCTTTGCTTTTCTTCCAAAAACGACAATTTCATCAACACTCGCCGTAAATTCATTTTTCTCGCCCGTGAATCAAAACTCACTGTAAATTCATTTTTCTCGCCCATGAGGCTTCTTATCTTTGTCAGATACGCGTTATCTTGTCATACCTAAATTTTGAAGCATTTTAGAAAAAATCAAAATTTCAGAACAAAATCCAAAGGGGTTAGCCTTTGCTTTTTACCAAAAATGGCAATTTTCATCAAAACTCATCGTAAATTAATTTTTCTCGCCCATGAAGCTTCTTATCTTTGTCAGATACGTGTTATGTTGTCATACCTAAATTTTGAAGCATTTCGTAAAAAAAAATCAAAATTTCACAAAAAATCCAAAGGGGTTAGCCTTTGTTTTTTTACCAAAAACGACAAGTTCCATCAAAACTCGTCGTAAGTTCATTTTTCTGGCCTGTGAAGCTTCTTATCTTTGTCAAATTTGCGTTATATTGTCATACAAAAATTTTTAAGCATTTCAGAAAAAATAAAAATTTCACAAAAAATCCAAAGGGGTTAGCCTTTGATTTTTCTCAAAAACGGCAATTTTCATTAAAATTCATCGTAAATTCATTTTTCTCGCCCGTGAAGCTTCTTATCGTTGTCAGTTACGTGTTATATTGTCATACCTAAATTTTGAAGCATTTCAGAAAAAAAAATCAAAATTTCACAAAAAAATCCAAAGGGGTTAGCCTTTGCTTTTCTACCAAAAACGACAATTTCATCAACACTCACCGTAAATTCATTTTTCTCGCCCGTGAATCAAAACTCACTGTAAATTCATTTTTCTCGCCCATGAGGCTTCTTATCTTTATCAGATACGCGTTATCTTGTCATACCTAAATTTTGAAGCATTTTAGAAAAAATCAAAATTTCAGAACAAAATCCAAAGGGGTTAGCCTTTGCTTTTTACCAAAAATGGCAATTTTCATCAAAACTCATCGTAAATTAATTTTTCTCGCCCATGAAGCTTCTTATCTTTGTCAGATACGTGTTATGTTGTCATACCTAAATTTTGAAGCATTTCGGAAAAAAAATCAAAATTTCACAAAAAATCCAAAGGGGTTAGCCTTTGTTTTTTTACCTAAAACGACAAGTTCCATCAAAACTCGTCGTAAGTTCATTTTTCTGGCCTGTGAAGCTTCTTATCTTTGTCAAATTTGCGTTATATTGTCATAGCAAAATTTTTAAGCATTTCGGGAAAAATAAAAATTTCATAAAAAATCCAAAGGGGTTAGCCTTTGATTTTTCTCAAAAACGGCAATTTTCATTAAAATTCATCGTAAATTCATTTTTCTTGCCCGTGAAGCTTCTTAACGTTGTCAGTTACGTGTTATATTGTCATACCTAAATTTTGAAGCATTTCAGAAAAAAAATCAAAATTTCACAAAAAAATCCAAAGGGGTTAGCCTTTGCTTTTCTACCAAAAACGACAATTTCATCAACACTCGCCGTAAATTCATTTTTCTCGCCCGTGAATCAAAACTCACTGTAAATTCATTTTTCTCGCCCATGAGGCTTCTTATCTTTGTCAGATACGCGTTATCTTGTCATACCTAAATTTTGAAGCATTTTAGAAAAAATCAAAATTTCAGAACAAAATCCAAAGGGGTTAGCCTTTGCTTTTTACCAAAAATGGCAATTTTCATCAAAACTCATTGTAAATTAATTTTTCTCGCCCATGAAGCTTCTTATCTTTGTCAGATACGTGTTATGTTGTCATACCTAAATTTTGAAGCATTTCGGAAAAAAAATCAAAATTTTACAAAAAATCCAAAGGGGTTAGCCTTTGTTTTTTTACCAAAGACGACAAGTTCCATCAAAACTCGTCGTAAGTTCATTTTTCTGGCCTGTGAAGCTTCTTATCTTTGTCAAATTTGCGTTATATTGTCATACCAAAATTTTTAAGAATTTCGGAAAAATCAAAATTTCACAAAAAATCCAAAGGGGTTAGCCTTTGATTTTTCTCAAAAACGGCAATTTTCATTAAAAATCATTGTAAATTCATTTTTCTCGCCCGTGAAGCTTCTTATCGTTGTCAGTTACGTGTTATATTGTCATACCTAAATTTTGAAGCATTTCAGAAAAAAAATCAAAATTTCACAAAAAAATCCAAAGGGGTTAGCCTTTACTTTTCTACCAAAAACGACAATTTCATCAACACTCGCCGTAAATTCATTTTTCTCGCCCGTGAATCAAAACTCACTGTAAATTCATTTTTCTCGCCCATGAGGCTTCTTATCTTTGTCAGATACGCGTTATCTTGTCATACCTAAATTTTGAAGCATTTTAGAAAAAATCAAAATTTCAGAACAAAATCCAAAGGGGTTAGCCTTTGCTTTTTACCAAAAATGGCAATTTTCATCAAAACTCATCGTAAATTAATTTTTCTCGCCCATGAAGCTTCTTATCTTTGTCAGATACGTGTTATGTTGTCATACCTAAATTTTGAAGCATTTCGGAAAAAAATCAAAATTTCACAAAAAATCCAAAGGGGGTAGCCTTTGTTTTTTTACCTAAAACGACAAGTTCCATCAAAACTCGTCGTAAGTTCATTTTTCTGGCCTGTGAAGCTTCTTATCTTTGTCAAATTTGCGTTATATTGTCATAGCAAAATTTTTAAGCATTTCAGAAAAAATAAAAATTTCACAAAAAATCCAAAGGGGTTAGCCTTTGATTTTTCTCAAAAACAGCAATTTTCATTAAAATTCATCGTAAATTCATTTTTCTTGCCCGTGAAGCTTCTTAACGTTGTCAGTTACGTGTTATATTGTCATACCTAAATTTTGAAGCATTTTAGAAAAAAATCAAAATTTCACAAAAAAATCCAAAGGGGTTAGCCTTTGCTTTTCTACCAAAAACGACAATTTCATCAACACTCACCGTAAATTCATTTTTCTCGCCCGTGAATCAAAACTCACTGTAAATTCATTTTTCTCGCCCATGAGGCTTCTTATCTTTGTCAGATACGCGTTATCTTGTCATACCTAAATTTTGAAGCATTTTAGAAAAAATCAAAATTTTAGAACAAAATCCAAAGGGGTTAGCCTTTGCTTTTTACCAAAAATGGCAATTTTCATCAAAACTCATTGTAAATTAATTTTTCTCGCCCATGAAGCTTCTTATCTTTGTCAGATACGTGTTATGTTGTCATACCTAAATTTTGAAGCATTTCGGAAAAAAAAATCAAAATTTCACAAAAAATCCAAAGGGGTTAGCCTTTGTTTTTTTACCAAAGACGACAAGTTCCATCAAAACTCGTCGTAAGTTCATTTTTCTGGCCTGTGAAGCTTCTTATCTTTGTCAAATTTGCGTTATATTGTCATACCAAAATTTTTAAGAATTTTGGAAAAATCAAAATTTCACAAAAAATCCAAAGGGGTTAGCCTTTGATTTTTCTCAAAAACGGCAATTTTCATTAAAAATCATTGTAAATTCATTTTTCTCGCCCGTGAAGCTTCTTATCGTTGTCAGTTACGTGTTATATTGTCATACCTAAATTTTGAAGCATTTCAGAAAAAAAATCAAAATTTCACAAAAAAATCCAAAGGGGTTAGCCTTTGCTTTTCTACCAAAAACGACAATTTCATCAACACTCGCCGTAAATTCATTTTTCTCGCCCGTGAATCAAAACTCACTGTAAATTCATTTTTCTCGCCCATGAGGCTTCTTATCTTTGTCAGATACGCGTTATCTTGTCATACCTAAATTTTGAAGCATTTTAGAAAAAATAAAAATTTCAGAACAAAATCCAAAGGGGTTAGCCTTTGCTTTTTACCAAAAATGGCAATTTTTATCAAAACTCATCGTAAATTAATTTTTCTCGCCCATGAAGCTTCTTATCTTTGTCAGATACGTGTTATGTTGTCATACCTAAATTTTGAAGCATTTCGGAAAAAAAATCAAAATTTCACAAAAAATCCAAAGGGGTTAGCCTTTGTTTTTTTACCAAAAACGACAAGTTCCATCAAAACTCGTCGTAAATTCATTTTTCTGGCCTGTGAAGCTTCTTATCTTTGTCAAATTTGCGTTATATTGTCATACCAAAATTTTTAAGCATTTGGGAAAAATAAAAATTTCACAAAAAATCCAAAGGGGTTAGCCTTTGATTTTTTCTCAAAAACGGCAATTTTCATTAAAATTCATCGTAAATTCATTTTTCTCGCCCGTGAAGCTTATTATCATTGTCAGTTACGTGTTATATTGTCATACCTAAATTTTGAAACATTTTAGAAAAAAATCAAAATTTCACAAAAAAATCCAAAGGGGTTAGCCTTTGCTTTTCTTCCAAAAACGACAATTTCATCAACACTCGCCGTAAATTCATTTTTCTCGCCCGTGAATCAAAACTCACTGTAAATTCATTTTTCTCGCCCATGAGGCTTCTTATCTTTGTCAGATACGCGTTATCTTGTCATACCTAAATTTTGAAGCATTTTAGAAAAAATCAAAATTTCAGAACAAAATCCAAAGGGTTTAGCCTTTGCTTCTTACCAAAAATGGCAATTTTCATCAAAACTCATCGTAAATTAATTTTTCTCGCCCATGAAGCTTCTTATCTTTGTCAGATACGTGTTATGTTGTCATACCTAAATTTTGAAGCATTTCGGAAAAAAAAATCAAAATTTCACAAAAAATCCAAAGGGGTTAGCCTTTGTTTTTTTACCAAAGACGACAAGTTCCATCAAAACTCGTCGTAAGTTCATTTTTCTGGCCTGTGAAACTTCTTATCTTTGTCAAATTTGCGTTATATTGTCATACCAAAATTTTTAAGAATTTCGGAAAAATCAAAATTTCACAAAAAATCCAAAGGGGTTAGCCTTTGATTTTTCTCAAAAACGGCAATTTTCATTAAAAATCATCGTAAATTCATTTTTCTCGCCCGTGAAGCTTCTTATCGTTGTCAGTTACGTGTTATATTGTCATACCTAAATTTTGAAGCATTTTAGAAAAAAAAAACCAAAATTTCACAAAAAAAATCCAAAGGGGTTAGCCTTTGCTTTTCTTCCAAAAACGACAATTTCATCAACACTCGCCGTAAATTCATTTTTCTCGCCCGTGAATCAAAACTCACTGTAAATTCATTTTTCTCGCCCATGAGGCTTCTTATCTTTGTCAGATACGCGTTATCTTGTCATACCTAAATTTTGAAGCATTTTAGAAAAAATCAAAATTTCAGAACAAAATCCAAAGGGGTTAGCCTTTGCTTTTTACCAAAAATGGCAATTTTCATCAAAACTCATCGTAAATTAATTTTTCTCGCCCATGAAGCTTCTTATCTTTGTCAGATACGTGTTATGTTGTCATACCTAAATTTTGAAGCATTTCGGAAAAAAAATCAAAATTTCACAAAAAATCTAAAGGGGTTAGCCTTTGTTTTTTTACCAAAAACGACAAGTTCCATCAAAACTCGTCGTAAGTTCATTTTTCTGGCCTGTGAAGCTTCTTATCTTTGTCAAATTTGCGTTATATTGTCATACCAAAATTTTTAAGCATTTCGGAAAAAATCAAAATTTCACAAAAAATCCAAAGGGGTTAGACTTTGATTTTTCTCAAAAACGGCAATTTTCATTAAAATTCATCGTAAATTCATTTTTCTCGCCCGTGAAGCTTCTTATCGTTGTCAGTTACGTGTTATATTGTCATACCTAAATTTTGAAGCATTTCAGAAAAAAAAAATCAAAATTTCACAAAAAAAATCTAAAGGGGTTAGCCTTTGCTTTTCTACCAAAAACGACAATATCATCAACACTCGCCGTAAATTCATTTTTTCGCCCGTGAATCAAAACTCACTATAAATTCATTTTTCTCGCCGATGAGGCTTCTTATCTTTGTCAGATACGCGTTATCATGTCATACCTAAATTTTGAAGCATTTTAGAAAAAATCAAAATTTCAGAACAAAATCCAATAGGGTTAGCCTTTGCTTTTTACCAAAAATGGCAATTTTCATCAAAACTCATCGTAAATTAATTTTTCTCGCCCATGAAGCTTCTTATCTTTGTCAGATACGTGTTATGTTGTCATACCTAAATTTTGAAGCATTTCGGAAATAAATCAAAATTTCACAAAAAATCCAAAGGGGTTAGCCTTTGTTTTTTTACCAAAAACGACAAGTTCCATCAAAACTCGTCGTAAATTCATTTTTCTGGCCTGTGAAGCTTCTTATCTTTGTCAAATTTGCGTTATATTGTCATACCAAAATTTTTAAGCATTTGGGAAAAATAAAAATTTCACAAAAAATCCAAAGGGGTTAGCCTTTGATTTTTTCTCAAAAACGGCAATTTTCATTAAAATTCATCGTAAATTCATTTTCTCGCCCGTGAAGCTTCTTATCATTGTCAGTTACGTGTTATATTGTCATACCTAAATTTTGAAGCATTTTAGAAAAAAAAAAATCAAAATTTCACAAAAAAATCCAAAGGGGTTAGCCTTTGCTTTTCTTCCAAAAACGACAATTTCATCAACACTCGCCGTAAATTCATTTTTCTCGCCCGTGAATCAAAACTCACTGTAAATTCATTTTTCTCGCCCATGAGGCTTCTTATCTTTGTCAGATACGCGTTATCTTGTCATACCTAAATTTTGAAGCATTTTAGAAAAAATCAAAATTTCAGAACAAAATCCAAAGGGGTTAGCCTTTGCTTTTTACCAAAAATGGCAATTTTCATCAAAACTCATCGTAAATTAATTTTTCTCGCCCATGAAGTTTCTTATCTTTGTCAGATACGTGTTATGTTGTCATACCTAAATTTTGAAGCATTTCGTAAAAAAAATCAAAATTTCACAAAAAATCCAAAGAGGTTAGCCTTTGTTTTTTTACCAAAAACGACAAGTTCCATCAAAACTCGTCGTAAGTTCATTTTTCTGGCCTGTGAAGCTTCTTATCTTTGTCAAATTTGCGTTATATTGTCATACAAAAATTTTTAAGCATTTCAGAAAAAATAAAAATTTCACAAAAAATCCAAAGGGGTTAGCCTTTGATTTTTCTCAAAAACGGCAATTTTCATTAAAATTCATCGTAAATTCATTTTTCTCGTCCGTGAAGCTTCTTATCGTTGTCAGTTACGTGTTATATTGTCATACCTAAATTTTGAAGCATTTCAGAAAAAAAAATCAAAATTTCACAAAAAAATCCAAAGGGGTTAGCCTTTGCTTTTCTACCAAAAACGACAATTTCATCAACACTCACCGTAAATTCATTTTTCTCGCCCGTGAATCAAAACTCACTGTAAATTCATTTTTCTCGCCCATGAGGCTTCTTATCTTTGTCAGATACGCGTTATCTTGTCATACCTAAATTTTGAAGCATTTTAGAAAAAATCAAAATTTCAGAACAAAATCCAAAGGGGTTAGCCTTTGCTTTTTACCAAAAATGGCAATTTTCATCAAAACTCATCGTAAATTAATTTTTCTCGCCCATGAAGCTTCTTATCTTTGTCAGATACGTGTTATGTTGTCATACCTAAATTTTGAAGCATTTCGGAAAAAAAATCAAAATTTCACAAAAAATCCAAAGGGGTTAGCCTTTGTTTTTTTACCTAAAACGACAAGTTCCATCAAAACTCGTCGTAAGTTCATTTTTCTGGCCTGTGAAGCTTCTTATCTTTGTCAAATTTGCGTTATATTGTCATAGCAAAATTTTTAAGCATTTCGGAAAAAATAAAAATTTCACAAAAAATCCAAAGGGGTTAGCCTTTGATTTTTCTCAAAAACGGCAATTTTCATTAAAATTCATCGTAAATTCATTTTTCTTGCCCGTGAAGCTTCTTAACGTTGTCAGTTACGTGTTATATTGTCATACCTAAATTTTGAAGCATTTCAGAAAAAAATCAAAATTTCACAAAAAAATCCAAAGGGGTTAGCCTTTGCTTTTCTACCAAAAACGACAATTTCATCAACACTCGCCGTAAATTCATTTTTCTCGCCCGTGAATCAAAACTCACTGTAAATTCATTTTTCTCGCCCATGAGGCTTCTTATCTTTGTCAGATACGCGTTATCTTGTCATACCTAAATTTTGAAGCATTTTAGAAAAAATCAAAATTTCAGAACAAAATCCAAAGGGGTTAGCCTTTGCTTTTTACCAAAAATGGCAATTTTCATCAAAACTCATTGTAAATTAATTTTTCTCGCCCATGAAGCTTCTTATCTTTGTCAGATACGTGTTATGTTGTCATACCTAAATTTTGAAGCATTTCGGAAAAAAAAAATCAAAATTTCACAAAAAATCCAAAGGGGTTAGCCTTTGTTTTTTTACCAAAGACGACAAGTTCCATCAAAACTCGTCGTAAGTTCATTTTTCTGGCCTGTGAAGCTTCTTATCTTTGTCAAATTTGCGTTATATTGTCATACCAAAATTTTTAAGAATTTCGGAAAAATCAAAATTTCACAAAAAATCCAAAGGGGTTAGCCTTTGATTTTTCTCAAAAACGGCAATTTTCATTAAAAATCATTGTAAATTCATTTTTCTCGCCCGTGAAGCTTCTTATCGTTGTCAGTTACGTGTTATATTGTCATACCTAAATTTTGAAGCATTTCAGAAAAAAAAAATCAAAATTTCACAAAAAATCCAAAGGGGTTAGCCTTTGCTTTTCTACCAAAAACGACAATTTCATCAACACTCGCCGTAAATTCATTTTTCTCGCCCGTGAATCAAAACTCACTGTAAATTCATTTTTCTCGCCCATGAGGCTTCTTATCTTTGTCAGATACGCGTTATCTTGTCATACCTAAATTTTGAAGCATTTTAGAAAAAATAAAAATTTCAGAACAAAATCCAAAGGGGTTAGCCTTTGCTTTTTACCAAAAATGGCAATTTTTATCAAAACTCATCGTAAATTAATTTTTCTCGCCCATGAAGCTTCTTATCTTTGTCAGATACGTGTTATGTTGTCATACCTAAATTTTGAAGCATTTCGGAAAAAAAAAATCAAAATTTCACAAAAAATCCAAAGGGGTTAGCCTTTGTTTTTTTACCAAAAACGACAAGTTCCATCAAAACTCGTCGTAAATTCATTTTTCTGGCCTGTGAAGCTTCTTATCTTTGTCAAATTTGCGTTATATTGTCATACCAAAATTTTTAAGCATTTGGGAAAAATCAAAATTTCACAAAAAATCCAAAGGGGTTAGCCTTTGATTTTTTCTCAAAAACGGCAATTTTCATTAAAATTCATCGTAAATTCATTTTTCTCGCCCGTGAAGCTTCTTATCATTGTCAGTTACGTGTTATATTGTCATACCTAAATTTTGAAGCATTTTAGAAAAAAAAAATCAAAATTTCACAAAAAAATCCAAAGGGGTTAGCCTTTGCTTTTCTTCCAAAAACGACAATTTCATCAACACTCGCCGTAAATTCATTTTTCTCGCCCGTGAATCAAAACTCACTGTAAATTCATTTTTCTCGCCCATGAGGCTTCTTATCTTTGTCAGATACGCGTTATCTTGTCATACCTAAATTTTGAAGCATTTTAGAAAAAATCAAAATTTCAGAACAAAATCCAAAGGGGTTAGCCTTTGCTTTTTACCAAAAATGGCAATTTTCATCAAAACTCATCGTAAATTAATTTTTCTCGCCCATGAAGCTTCTTATCTTTGTCAGATACGTGTTATGTTGTCATATCTAAATTTTGAAGCATTTCGTAAAAAAATCAAAATTTCACAAAAAATCCAAAGGGGTTAGCCTTTGTTTTTTTACCAAAAACGACAAGTTCCATCAAAACTCGTCGTAAGTTCATTTTTCTCGCCTGTGAAGCTTCTTATCTTTGTCAAATTTGCGTTATATTGTCATACAAAAATTTTTAAGCATTTCAGAAAAAATAAAAATTTCACAAAAAATCCAAAGGGGTTAGCCTTTGATTTTTCTCAAAAACGGCAATTTTCATTAAAATTCATCGTAAATTCATTTTTCTCGCCCGTGAAGCTTCTTATCGTTGTCAGTTACGTGTTATATTGTCATACCTAAATTTTGAAGCATTTCAGAAAAAAAAATCAAAATTTCACAAAAAAATCCAAAGGGGTTAGCCTTTGCTTTTCTACCAAAAACGACAATTTCATCAACACTCACCGTAAATTCATTTTTCTCGCCCGTGAATCAAAACTCACTGTAAATTCATTTTTCTCGCCCATGAGGCTTCTTATCTTTGTCAGATACGCGTTATCTTGTCATACCTAAATTTTGAAGCATTTTAGAAAAAATCAAAATTTCAGAACAAAATCCAAAGGGGTTAGCCTTTGCTTTTTACCAAAAATGGCAATTTTCATCAAAACTCATCGTAAATTATTTTTTCTCGCCCATGAAGCTTCTTATCTTTGTCAGATACGTGTTATGTTGTCATACCTAAATTTTGAAGCATTTCGGAAAAAAAATCAAAATTTCACAAAAAATCCAAAGGGGTTAGCCTTTGTTTTTTTACCTAAAACGACAAGTTCCATCAAAACTCGTCGTAAGTTCATTTTTCTGGCCTGTGAAGCTTCTTATCTTTGTCAAATTTGCGTTATATTGTCATAGCAAAATTTTTAAGCATTTCGGAAAAAATAAAAATTTCACAAAAAATCCAAAGGGGTTAGCCTTTGATTTTTCTCAAAAACGGCAATTTTCATTAAAATTCATCGTAAATTCATTTTTCTTGCCCGTGAAGCTTCTTAACGTTGTCAGTTACGTGTTATATTGTCATACCTAAATTTTGAAGCATTTCAGAAAAAAAATCAAAATTTCACAAAAAAATCCAAAGGGGTTAGCCTTTGCTTTTCTACCAAAAACGACAATTTCATCAACACTCGCCGTAAATTCATTTTTCTCGCCCGTGAATCAAAACTCACTGTAAATTCATTTTTCTCGCCCATGAGGCTTCTTATCTTTGTCAGATACGCGTTATCTTGTCATACCTAAATTTTGAAGCATTTTAGAAAAAATCAAAATTTCAGAACAAAATCCAAAGGGGTTAGCCTTTGCTTTTTACCAAAAATGGCAATTTTCATCAAAACTCATTGTAAATTAATTTTTCTCGCCCATGAAGCTTCTTATCTTTGTCAGATACGTGTTATGTTGTCATACCTAAATTTTGAAGCATTTCGGAAAAAAAATCAAAATTTCACAAAAAATCCAAAGGGGTTAGCCTTTGTTTTTTTACCAAAGACGACAAGTTCCATCAAAACTCGTCGTAAGTTCATTTTTCTGGCCTGTGAAGCTTCTTATCTTTGTCAAATTTGCGTTATATTGTCATACCAAAATTTTTAAGAATTTCGGAAAAATCAAAATTTCACAAAAAATCCAAAGGGGTTAGCCTTTGATTTTTCTCAAAAACGGCAATTTTCATTAAAAATCATTGTAAATTCATTTTTCTCGCCCGTGAAGCTTCTTATCGTTGTCAGTTATGTGTTATATTGTCATACCTAAATTTTGAAGCATTTCAGAAAAAAAAAATCAAAATTTCACAAAAAAATCCAAAGGGGTTAGCCTTTGCTTTTCTACCAAAAACGACAATTTCATCAACACTCGCCGTAAATTCATTTTTCTCGCCCGTGAATCAAAACTCACTGTAAATTCATTTTTCTCGCCCATGAGGCTTCTTATCTTTGTCAGATACGCGTTATCTTGTCATACCTAAATTTTGAAGCATTTTAGAAAAAATAAAAATTTCAGAACAAAATCCAAAGGGGTTAGCCTTTGCTTTTTACCAAAAATGGCAATTTTTATCAAAACTCATCGTAAATTAATTTTTCTCGCCCATGAAGCTTCTTATCTTTGTCAGATACGTGTTATGTTGTCATACCTAAATTTTGAAGCATTTCGGAAAAAAAATCAAAATTTCACAAAAAATCCAAAGGGGTTAGCCTTTGTTTTTTTACCAAAAACGACAAGTTCCATCAAAACTCGTCGTAAATTCATTTTTCTGGCCTGTGAAGCTTCTTATCTTTGTCAAATTTGCGTTATATTGTCATACCAAAATTTTTAAGCATTTCGGAAAAAATCAAAATTTCACAAAAAATCCAAAGGGGTTAGCCTTTGATTTTTCTCAAAAATGGCAATTTTCATTAAAATTCATCGTAAATTCATTTTTCTCGCCCGTGAAGCTTCTTATCGTTGTCAGTTACGTGTTATATTGTCATACCTAAATTTTGAAGCATTTCATAAAAAAATCAAAATTTCACAAAAAAATCTAAAGGGGTTAGCCTTTGCTTTTCTACCAAAAACGACAATATCATCAACACTCGCCGTAAATTCATTTTTCTCGCCCGTGAATCAAAACTCACTGTAAATTCATTTTTCTCACCCATGAGGCTTCTTATCTTTGTCAGATACGCGTTATCTTGTCATACCTAAATTTTGAAGCATTTTAGAAAAAATCAAAATTTCAGAACAAAATCCAATAGGGTTAGCCTTTGTTTTTTACCAAAAATGGCAATTTTCATCAAAACTCATCGTAAATTAATTTTTCTCGCCCATGAAGCTTCTTATCTTTGTCAGATACGAGTTATGTTGTCATACCTAAATTTTGAAGCATTTTCGGAAAAAAATCATAATTTCACAAAAAATCCAAAGGGGTTAGCCTTTGTTTTTTTACCAAAAACGACAAGTTCCATCAAAACTCGTCGTAAATTCATTTTTCTGGCCTGTGAAGCTTCTTATCTTTGTCAAATTTGCGTTATATTGTCATACCAAAATTTTTAAGCATTTGGGAAAAAAATAAAAATTTCACAAAAAATCCAAAGGGGTCAGCCTTTGATTTTTTCTCAAAAACGGCAATTTTCATTAAAATTCATCGTAAATTCATTTTTCTCGCCCGTGAAGCTTCTTATCGTTGTCAGTTACGTGTTATATTGTCATACCTAAATTTTGAAGCATTTCAGAAAAAAATCAAAATTTCACAAAAAAATCTAAAGGGGTTAGCCTTTTCTTTTCTTCAAAAACGACAATTTCATCAACACTCGCCGTAAATTCATTTTTCTCGCCCGTGAATCAAAACTCACTGTAAATTCATTTTTCTCGCCCATCAGGCTTCTTATCTTTGTCAGATACGCGTTATCTTGTCATACCTAAATTTTGAAGCATTTTAGAAAAAATCAAAATTTCAGAACGAAATCCAAAGGGTTTAGCCTTTGCTTTTTACCAAAAATGGCAATTTTCATCAAAACTCATCGTAAATTAATTTTTCTCGCCCATGAAGCTTCTTATCTTTGTCAGATACGTGTTATGTTGTCATACCTAAATTTTGAAGCATTTCGGAAAAAAAATCAAAATTTCACAAAAAATCCAAAGGGGTTAGCCTTTGTTTTTTTACCAAAGACGACAAGTTCCATCAAAACTCGTCGTAAGTTCATTTTTCTGGCCTGTGAAGCTTCTTATCTTTGTCAAATTTGCGTTATATTGTCATACCACAATTTTTAAGAATTTCGGAAAAATCAAAATTTCACAAAAAATCCAAAGGGGTTAGCCTTTGATTTTTCTCAAAAACGGCAATTTTCATTAAAAATCATCGTAAATTCATTTTTCTCGCTCGTGAAGCTTCTTATCGTTGTCAGTTACGTGTTATATTGTCATACCTAAATTTTGAAGCATTTTAGAAAAAAAAACCAAAATTTCACAAAAAAAATCCAAAGGGGTTAGCCTTTGCTTTTCTTCCAAAAACGACAATTTCAGCAACAATCGCCGTAAATTCATTTTTCTCGCCCGTGAATCAAAACTCACTGTAAATTCATTTTTCTCGCCCATGAGGCTTCTTATCTTTGTCAGATACGCGTTATATTGTCATACCTAAATTTTGAAGCATTTTAGAAAAAATCAAAATTTCAGAACAAAATCCAAAGGGGTTAGCCTTTGCTTTTTACCAAAAATGGCAATTTTCATCAAAACTCATCGTAAATTAATTTTTCTCGCCCATGAAGCTTCTTATCTTTGTCAGATACGTGTTATGTTGTCATACCTAAATTTTGAAGCATTTCGGAAAAAAAATCAAAATTTCACAAAAAATCCAAAGGGGTTAGCCTTTGTTTTTTTACCAAAAACGACAAGTTCCATCAAAACTCGTCGTAAGTTCATTTTTCTGGCCTGTGAAGCTTCTTATCTTTGTCAAATTTGCGTTATATTGTCATACCAAAATTTTTAAGCATTTCGGAAAAAATCAAAATTTCACAAAAAATCCAAAGGGGTTAGACTTTGATTTTTCTCAAAAATGGCAATTTTCATTAAAATTCATCGTAAATTCATTTTTCTCGCCCGTGAAGCTTCTTATCGTTGTCAGTTACGTGTTATATTGTCATACCTAAATTTTGAAGCATTTCAGAAAAAAAAATCAAAATTTCACAAAAAAAATCTAAAGGGGTTAGCCTTTGCTTTTCTACCAAAAACGACAATATCATCAACACTCGCCGTAAATTCATTTTTTCGCCCGTGAATCAAAACTCACTATAAATTCATTTTTCTCGCCGATGAGGCTTCTTATCTTTGTCAGATACGCGTTATCATGTCATACCTAAATTTTGAAGCATTTTAGAAAAAATCAAAATTTCAGAACAAAATCCAATAGGGTTAGCCTTTGCTTTTTACCAAAAATGGCAATTTTCATCAAAACTCATCGTAAATTAATTTTTCTCGCCCATGAAGCTTCTTATCTTTGTCAGATACGTGTTATGTTGTCATACCTAAATTTTGAAGCATTTCGGAAAAAAATCAAAATTTCACAAAAAATCCAAAGGGGTTAGCCTTTGTTTTTTTACCAAAAAACGACAAGTTCCATCAAAACTCGTCGTAAATTCATTTTTCTGGCCTGTGAAGCTTCTTATCTTTGTCAAATTTGCGTTATATTGTCATACCAAAATTTTTAAGCATTTGGGAAAAATAAAAATTTCACAAAAAATCCAAAGGGGTTAGCCTTTGATTTTTTCTCAAAAACGGCAATTTTCATTAAAATTCATCGTAAATTCATTTTTCTCGCCCGTGAAGCTTCTTATCATTGTCAGTTACGTGTTATATTGTCATACCTAAATTTTGAAGCATTTTAGAAAAAAAAATCAAAATTTCACAAAAAAATCCAAAGGGGTTAGCCTTTGCTTTTCTTCTAAAAACGACAATTTCATCAACACTCGCCGTAAATTCATTTTTCTCGCCCGTGAATCAAAACTCACTGTAAATTCATTTTTCTCGCCCATGAGGCTTCTTATCTTTGTCAGATACGCGTTATCTTGTCATACCTAAATTTTGAAGCATTTTAGAAAAAATCAAAATTTCAGAACAAAATCCAAAGGGGTTAGCCTTTGCTTTTTACCAAAAATGGCAATTTTCATCAAAACTCATCGTAAATTAATTTTTCTCGCCCATGAAGCTTCTTATCTTTGTCAGATACGTGTTATGTTGTCATACCTAAATTTTGAAGCATTTCGTAAAAAAAATCAAAATTTCACAAAAAATCCAAAGGGGTTAGCCTTTGTTTTTTTACCAAAAACGACAAGTTCCATCAAAACTCGTCGTAAGTTCATTTTTCTGGCCTGTGAAGCTTCTTATCTTTGTCAAATTTGCGTTATATTGTCATACAAAAATTTTTAAGCATTTCAGAAAAAATAAAAATTTCACAAAAAATCCAAAGGGGTTAGCCTTTGATTTTTCTCAAAAACGGCAATTTTCATTAAAATTCATCGTAAATTCATTTTTCTCGCCCGTGAAGCTTCTTATCGTTGTCAGTTACGTGTTATATTGTCATACCTAAATTTTGAAGCATTTCAGAAAAAAAAAAATCAAAATTTCACAAAAAAATCCAAAGGGGTTAGCCTTTGCTTTTCTACCAAAAACGACAATTTCATCAACACTCACCGTAAATTCATTTTTCTCGCCCGTGAATCAAAACTCACTGTAAATTCATTTTTCTCGCCCATGAGGCTTCTTATCTTTGTCAGATACGCGTTATCTTGTCATACCTAAATTTTGAAGCATTTTAGAAAAAATCAAAATTTCAGAACAAAATCCAAAGGGGTTAGCCTTTGCTTTTTACCAAAAATGGCAATTTTCATCAAAACTCATCGTAAATTAATTTTTCTCGCCCATGAAGCTTCTTATCTTTGTCAGATACGTGTTATGTTGTCATACCTAAATTTTGAAGCATTTCGGAAAAAAAATCAAAATTTCACAAAAAATCCAAAGGGGTTAGCCTTTGTTTTTTTACCAAAGACGACAAGTTCCATCAAAACTCGTCGTAAGTTCATTTTTCTGGCCTGTGAAGCTTCTTATCTTTGTCAAATTTGCGTTATATTGTCATACCACAATTTTTAAGAATTTCGGAAAAATCAAAATTTCACAAAAAATCCAAAGGGGTTAGCCTTTGATTTTTCTCAAAAACGGCAATTTTCATTAAAAATCATCGTAAATTCATTTTTCTCGCTCGTGAAGCTTCTTATCGTTGTCAGTTACGTGTTATATTGTCATACCTAAATTTTGAAGCATTTTAGAAAAAAAAAACCAAAATTTCACAAAAAAAATCCAAAGGGGTTAGCCTTTGCTTTTCTTCCAAAAACGACAATTTCATCAACACTCGCCGTAAATTCATTTTTCTCGCCCGTGAATCAAAACTCACTGTAAATTCATTTTTCTCGCCCATGAGGCTTCTTATCTTTGTCAGATACGCGTTTTATTGTCATACCTAAATTTTGAAGCATTTTAGAAAAAATCAAAATTTCAGAACAAAATCCAAAGGGGTTACCCTTTGCTTTTTACCAAAAATGGCAATTTTCATCAAAACTCATCGTAAATTAATTTTTCTCGCCCATGAAGCTTCTTATCTTTGTCAGATACGTGTTATGTTGTCATACCTAAATTTTGAAGCATTTCGGAAAAAAAAATCAAAATTTCACAAAAAATCCAAAGGGGTTAGCTTTTGTTTTTTTACCAAAAACGACAAGTTCCATCAAAACTCGTCGTAAGTTCATTTTTCTCGCCGATGAGACTTCTTATCTTTGTCAAATTTGCGTTATATTGTCATACCAAAATTTTTAAGCATTTGGGAAAAAAATAAAAATTTCACAAAAAATCCAAAGGGGTCAGCCTTTGATTTTTTCTCAAAAACGGCAATTTTCATTAAAATTCATCGTAAATTCATTTTTCTCGCCCGTGAAGCTTCTTATCGTTGTCAGTTACGTGTTATATTGTCATACCTAAATTTTGAAGCATTTCAGAAAAAAATCAAAATTTCACAAAAAAATCTAAAGGGGTTAGCCTTTGCTTTTCTACCAAAAACGACAATATCATCAACACTCGCCGTAAATTCATTTTTTCGCCCGTGAATCAAAACTCACTGTAAATTCATTTTTCTCGCCCATGAGGCTTCTTATCTTTGTCAGATACGTGTTATCATGTCTTACCTAAATTTTGAAGCATTTTAGAAAAAATCAAAATTTCAGAACAAAATCCAATAGGGTTAGCCTTTGCTTTTTACCAAAAATGGCAATTTTCATCAAAACTCATCGTAAATTAATTTTTCTCGCCCATGAAGCTTCTTATCTTTGTCAGATACGTGTTATGTTGTCATACCTAAATTTTGAAGCATTTCGGAAAAAAATCAAAATTTCACAAAAAATCCAAAGGGGTTAGCCTTTATTTTTTTTACCAAAAACGACAAGTTCCATCAAAACTCATCGTAAATTCATTTTTCTGGCCTGTGAAGCTTCTTATCTTTGTCAAATTTGCGTTATATTGTCATACCAAAATTTTTAAGCATTTGGGAAAAATAAAAATTTCACAAAAAATCCAAAGGGGTTAGCCTTTGATTTTTTCTCAAAAACGGCAATTTTCATTAAAATTCATAGTAAATTCATTTTTCTCGCCCGTGAAGCTCCTTATCGTTGTCAGTTACGTGTTATATTGTCATACCTAAATTTTGAATCATTTCAGAAAAAAAATCAAAATTTCACAAAAAAATCTAAAGGGGTTAGCCTTTGCTTTTCTACCAAAAACGACAATATCATCAACACTCGCCGTAAATTCATTTTTCTCGCCCTTGAATCAAAACTCACTGTAAATTCATTTTTCTCGCCCATGAGGCTTCTTATCTTTGTTAGATACGCGTTATCTTGTCATACCTAAATTTTGAAGCATTTTAGAAAAAATCAAAATTTCAGAACAAAATCCAATAGGGTTAGCCTTTGCTTTTTACCAAAAATGGCAATTTTCATCAAAACTCATCGTAAATTAATTTTTCTCGCCCATGAAGCTTCTTATCTTTGTCAGATACGTGTTATGTTGTCATACCTAAATTTTGAAGCATTTCGGAAAAAAATCAAAATTTCACAAAAAATCCAAAGGGGTTAGCCTTTGTTTTTTTACCAAAAACGACAAGTTCCATCAAAACTCGTCGTAAGTTCATTTTTCTGGCCTGTGAAGCTTCTTATCTTTGTCAAATTTGCGTTATATTGTCATACCAAAATTTTTAAGCATTTGGGAAAAATAAAAATTTCACAAAAAATCCAAAGGGGTTAGCCTTTGATTTTTTCTCAAAAACGGCAATTTTCATTAAAATTCATCGTAAATTCATTTTTCTCGCCCGTGAAGCTTCTTATCATTGTCAGTTACGTGTTATATTGTCATACCTAAATTTTGAAGCATTTTAGAAAAAAAAATCAAAATTTCACAAAAAAATCCAAAGGGGTTAGCCTTTGCTTTTCTTCCAAAAACGACAATTTCATCAACACTCGCCGTAAATTCATTTTTCTCGCCCGTGAATCAAAACTCACTGTAAATTCATTTTTCTCGCCCATGAGGCTTCTTATCTTTGTCAGATACGCGTTATCTTGTCATACCTAAATTTTGAAGCATTTTAGAAAAAATCAAAATTTCAGAACAAAATCCAAAGGGGTTAGCCTTTGCTTTTTACCAAAAATGGCAATTTTTATCAAAACTCATCGTAAATTAATTTTTCTCGCCCATGAAGCTTCTTATCTTTGTCAGATACGTGTTATGTTGTCATACCTAAATTTTGAAGCATTTCGGAAAAAAAAATCAAAATTTCACAAAAAATCCAAAGGGGTTAGCCTTTGTTTTTTTACCAAAAACGACAAGTTCCATCAAAACTCGTCGTAAATTCATTTTTCTGGCCTGTGAAGCTTCTTATCTTTGTCAAATTTGCGTTATATTGTCATACCAAAATTTTTAAGCATTTCGGAAAAAAATCAAAATTTCACAAAAAATCCAAAGGGGTTAGCCTTTGATTTTTCTCAAAAATGGCAATTTTCATTAAAATTCATCGTAAATTCATTTTTCTCGCCCGTGAAGCTTCTTATCGTTGTCAGTTACGTGTTATATTGTCATACCTAAATTTTGAAGCATTTCATAAAAAAATCAAAATTTCACAAAAAAATCTAAAGGGGTTAGCCTTTGCTTTTCTACCAAAAACGACAATATCATCAACACTCGCCGTAAATTCATTTTTCTCGCCCGTGAATCAAAACTCACTGTAAATTCATTTTTCTCGCCCATGAGGCTTCTTATCTTTGTCAGATACGCGTTATCTTGTCATACCTAAATTTTGAAGCATTTTAGAAAAAATCAAAATTTCAGAACAAAATCCAATAGGGTTAGCCTTTGTTTTTTACCAAAAATGGCAATTTTTATCAAAACTCATCGTAAATTAATTTTTCTCGCCCATGAAGCTTCTTATCTTTGTCAGATACGAGTTATGTTGTCATACCTAAATTTTGAAGCATTTTCGGAAAAAAAATCAAAATTTCACAAAAAATCCAAAGGGGTTAGCCTTTGTTTTTTTACCAAAAACGACAAGTTCCATCAAAACTCGTCGTAAATTCATTTTTCTGGCCTGTGAAGCTTCTTATCTTTGTCAAATTTGCGTTATATTGTCATACCAAAATTTTTAAGCATTTGGGAAAAAAAATAAAAATTTCACAAAAAATCCAAAGGGGTCAGCCTTTGATTTTTTCTCAAAAACGGCAATTTTCATTAAAATTCATCGTAAATTCATTTTTCTCGCCCGTGAAGCTTCTTATCGTTGTCAGTTACGTGTTATATTGTCATACCTAAATTTTGAAGCATTTCAGAAAAAAATCAAAATTTCACAAAAAAATCTAAAGGGGTTAGCCTTTGCTTTTCTACCAAAAACGACAATATCATCAACACTCGCCGTAAATTCATTTTTTCGCCCGTGAATCAAAACTCACTATAAATTCATTTTTCTCGCCCATGAGGCTTCTTATCTTTGTCAGATACGTGTTATCATGTCTTACCTAAATTTTGAAGCATTTTAGAAAAAATCAAAATTTCAGAACAAAATCCAATAGGGTTAGCCTTTGCTTTTTACCAAAAATGGCAATTTTCATCAAAACTCATCGTAAATTAATTTTTCTCGCCCATGAAGCTTCTTATCTTTGTCAGATACGTGTTATGTTGTCATACCTAAATTTTGAAGCATTTCGGAAAAAAATCAAAATTTCACAAAAAATCCAAAGGGGTTAGCCTTTATTTTTTTTACCAAAAACGACAAGTTCCATCAAAACTCATCGTAAATTCATTTTTCTGGCCTGTGAAGCTTCTTATCTTTGTCAAATTTGCGTTATATTGTCATACCAAAATTTTTAAGCATTTGGGAAAAATAAAAATTTCACAAAAAATCCAAAGGGGTTAGCCTTTGATTTTTTCTCAAAAACGGCAATTTTCATTAAAATTCATAGTAAATTCATTTTTCTCGCCCGTGAAGCTTCTTATCGTTGTCAGTTACGTGTTATATTGTCATACCTAAATTTTGAATCATTTCAGAAAAAAAATCAAAATTTCACAAAAAAATCTAAAGGGGTTAGCCTTTGCTTTTCTACCAAAAACGACAATATCATCAACACTCGCCGTAAATTCATTTTTCTCGCCCTTGAATCAAAACTCACTGTAAATTCATTTTTCTCGCCCATGAGGCTTCTTATCTTTGTTAGATACGCGTTATCTTGTCATACCTAAATTTTGAAGCATTTTAGAAAAAATCAAAATTTCAGAACAAAATCCAATAGGGTTAGCCTTTGCTTTTTACCGAAAATGGCAATTTTCATCAAAACTCATCGTAAATTAATTTTTCTCGCCCATGAAGCTTCTTATCTTTGTCAGATACGTGTTATGTTGTCATACCTAAATTTTGAAGCATTTCGGAAAAAATCAAAATTTCACAAAAAATCCAAAGGGGTTAGCCTTTGTTTTTTTACCAAAAACGACAAGTTCCATCAAAACTCGTCGTAAATTCATTTTTCTGGCCTGTGAAGCTTCTTATCTTTGTCAAATTTGCGTTATATTGTCATACCAAAATTTTTAAGCATTTGGGAAAAATAAAAATTTCACAAAAAATCCAAAGGGGTTAGCCTTTGATTTTTTCTCAAAAACGGCAATTTTCATTAAAATTCATCGTAAATTCATTTTTCTCGCCCGTGAAGCTTCTTATCATTGTCAGTTACGTGTTATATTGTCATACCTAAATTTTGAAGCATTTTAGAAAAAAAAATCAAAATTTCACAAAAAAATCCAAAGGGGTTAGCCTTTGCTTTTCTTCCAAAAACGACAATTTCATCAACACTCGCCGTAAATTCATTTTTCTCGCCCGTGAATCAAAACTCACTGTAAATTCATTTTTCTCGCCCATGAGGCTTCTTATCTTTGTCAGATACGCGTTATCTTGTCATACCTAAATTTTGAAGCATTTTAGAAAAAATCAAAATTTCAGAACAAAATCCAAAGGGGTTAGCCTTTGCTTTTTACCAAAAATGGCAATTTTTATCAAAACTCATCGTAAATTAATTTTTCTCGCCCATGAAGCTTGTTATCTTTGTCAGATACGTGTTATGTTGTCATACCTAAATTTTGAAGCATTTCGGAAAAAAAAATCAAAATTTCACAAAAAATCCAAAGGGGTTAGCCTTTGTTTTTTTACCAAAAACGACAAGTTCCATCAAAACTCGTCGTAAATTCATTTTTCTGGCCTGTGAAGCTTCTTATCTTTGTCAAATTTGCGTTATATTGTCATACCAAAATTTTTAAGCATTTCGGAAAAAAATCAAAATTTCACAAAAAATCCAAAGGGGTTAGCCTTTGATTTTTCTCAAAAATGGCAATTTTCATTAAAATTCATCGTAAATTCATTTTTCTCGCCCGTGAAGCTTCTTATCGTTGTCAGTTACGTGTTATATTGTCATACCTAAATTTTGAAGCATTTCATAAAAAAATCAAAATTTCACAAAAAAATCTAAAGGGGTTAGCCTTTGCTTTTCTACCAAAAACGACAATATCATCAACACTCGCCGTAAATTCATTTTTCTCGCCCGTGAATCAAAACTCACTGTAAATTCATTTTTCTCGCCCATGAGGCTTCTTATCTTTGTCAGATACGCGTTATCTTGTCATACCTAAATTTTGAAGCATTTTAGAAAAAATCAAAATTTCAGAACAAAATCCAATAGGGTTAGCCTTTGTTTTTTACCAAAAATGGCAATTTTTATCAAAACTCATCGTAAATTAATTTTTCTCGCCCATGAAGCTTCTTATCTTTGTCAGATACGAGTTATGTTGTCATACCTATATTTTGAAGCATTTTCGGAAAAAAAATCAAAATTTCACAAAAAATCCAAAGGGGTTAGCCTTTGTTTTTTTACCAAAAACGACAAGTTCCATCAAAACTCGTCGTAAATTCATTTTTCTGGCCTGTGAAGCTTCTTATCTTTGTCAAATTTGCGTTATATTGTCATACCAAAATTTTTAAGCATTTGGGAAAAAAATAAAAATTTCACAAAAAATCCAAAGGGGTCAGCCTTTGATTTTTTCTCAAAAACGGCAATTTTCATTAAAATTCATCGTAAATTCATTTTTCTCGCCCGTGAAGCTTCTTATCGTTGTCAGTTACGTGTTATATTGTCATACCTAAATTTTGAAGCATTTCAGAAAAAAATCAAAATTTCACAAAAAAATCTAAAGGGGTTAGCCTTTGCTTTTCTACCAAAAACGACAATATCATCAACACTCGCCGTAAATTCATTTTTTCGCCCGTGAATCAAAACTCACTATAAATTCATTTTTCTCGCCCATGAGGCTTCTTATCTTTGTCAGATACGTGTTATCATGTCTTACCTAAATTTTGAAGCATTTTAGAAAAAATCAAAATTTCAGAACAAAATCCAATAGGGTTAGCCTTTGCTTTTTACCAAAAATGGCAATTTTCATCAAAACTCATCGTAAATTAATTTTTCTCGCCCATGAAGCTTCTTATCTTTGTCAGATACGTGTTATGTTGTCATACCTAAATTTTGAAGCATTTCGGAAAAAAATCAAAATTTCACAAAAAATCCAAAGGGGTTAGCCTTTATTTTTTTTACCAAAAACGACAAGTTCCATCAAAACTCATCGTAAATTCATTTTTCTGGCCTGTGAAGCTTCTTATCTTTGTCAAATTTGCGTTATATTGTCATACCAAAATTTTTAAGCATTTGGGAAAAATAAAAATTTCACAAAAAATCCAAAGGGGTTAGCCTTTGATTTTTTCTCAAAAACGGCAATTTTCATTAAAATTCATAGTAAATTCATTTTTCTCGCCCGTGAAGCTTCTTATCGTTGTCAGTTACGTGTTATATTGTCATACCTAAATTTTGAATCATTTCAGAAAAAAAATCAAAATTTCACAAAAAAATCTAAAGGGGTTAGCCTTTGCTTTTCTACCAAAAACGACAATATCATCAACACTCGCCGTAAATTCATTTTTCTCGCCCTTGAATCAAAACTCACTGTAAATTCATTTTTCTCGCCCATGAGGCTTCTTATCTTTGTTAGATACGCGTTATCTTGTCATACCTAAATTTTGAAGCATTTTAGAAAAAATCAAAATTTCAGAACAAAATCCAATAGGGTTAGCCTTTGCTTTTTACCGAAAATGGCAATTTTCATCAAAACTCATCGTAAATTAATTTTTCTCGCCCATGAAGCTTCTTATCTTTGTCAGATACGTGTTATGTTGTCATACCTAAATTTTGAAGCATTTCGGAAAAAAATCAAAATTTCACAAAAAATCCAAAGGGGTTAGCCTTTGTTTTTTTACCAAAAACGACAAGTTCCATCAAAACTCGTCGTAAATTCATTTTTCTGGCCTGTGAAGCTTCTTATCTTTGTCAAATTTGCGTTATATTGTCATACCAAAATTTTTAAGCATTTGGGAAAAATAAAAATTTCACAAAAAATCCAAAGGGGTTAGCCTTTGATTTTTTCTCAAAAACGGCAATTTTCATTAAAATTCATCGTAAATTCATTTTTCTCGCCCGTGAAGCTTCTTATCATTGTCAGTTACGTGTTATATTGTCATACCTAAATTTTGAAGCATTTTAGAAAAAAAAATCAAAATTTCACAAAAAAATCCAAAGGGGTTAGCCTTTGCTTTTCTTCCAAAAACGACAATTTCATCAACACTCGCCGTAAATTCATTTTTCTCGCCCGTGAATCAAAACTCACTGTAAATTCATTTTTCTCGCCCATGAGGCTTCTTATCTTTGTCAGATACGCGTTATCTTGTCATACCTAAATTTTGAAGCATTTTAGAAAAAATCAAAATTTCAGAACAAAATCCAAAGGGGTTAGCCTTTGCTTTTTACCAAAAATGGCAATTTTTATCAAAACTCATCGTAAATTAATTTTTCTCGCCCATGAAGCTTCTTATCTTTGTCAGATACGTGTTATGTTGTCATACCTAAATTTTGAAGCATTTCGGAAAAAAAAATCAAAATTTCACAAAAAATCCAAAGGGGTTAGCCTTTGTTTTTTTACCAAAAACGACAAGTTCCATCAAAACTCGTCGTAAATTCATTTTTCTGGCCTGTGAAGCTTCTTATCTTTGTCAAATTTGCGTTATATTGTCATACCAAAATTTTTAAGCATTTCGGAAAAAAATCAAAATTTCACAAAAAATCCAAAGGGGTTAGCCTTTGATTTTTCTCAAAAATGGCAATTTTCATTAAAATTCATCGTAAATTCATTTTTCTCGCCCGTGAAGCTTCTTATCGTTGTCAGTTACGTGTTATATTGTCATACCTAAATTTTGAAGCATTTCATAAAAAAATCAAAATTTCACAAAAAAATCTAAAGGGGTTAGCCTTTGCTTTTCTACCAAAAACGACAATATCATCAACACTCGCCGTAAATTCATTTTTCTCGCCCGTGAATCAAAACTCACTGTAAATTCATTTTTCTCGCCCATGAGGCTTCTTATCTTTGTCAGATACGCGTTATCTTGTCATACCTAAATTTTGAAGCATTTTAGAAAAAATCAAAATTTCAGAACAAAATCCAATAGGGTTAGCCTTTGTTTTTTACCAAAAATGGCAATTTTATCAAAACTCATCGTAAATTAATTTTTCTCGCCCATGAAGCTTCTTATCTTTGTCAGATACGAGTTATGTTGTCATACCTAAATTTTGAAGCATTTTCGGAAAAAAAATCAAAATTTCACAAAAAATCCAAAGGGGTTAGCCTTTGTTTTTTTACCAAAAACGACAAGTTCCATCAAAACTCGTCGTAAATTCATTTTTCTGGCCTGTGAAGCTTCTTATCTTTGTCAAATTTGCGTTATATTGTCATACCAAAATTTTTAAGCATTTGGGAAAAAAATAAAAATTTCACAAAAAATCCAAAGGGGTCAGCCTTTGATTTTTTCTCAAAAACGGCAATTTTCATTAAAATTCATCGTAAATTCATTTTTCTCGCCCGTGAAGCTTCTTATCGTTGTCAGTTACGTGTTATATTGTCATACCTAAATTTTGAAGCATTTCAGAAAAAAATCAAAATTTCACAAAAAAATCTAAAGGGGTTAGCCTTTGCTTTTCTACCAAAAACGACAATATCATCAACACTCGCCGTAAATTCATTTTTTCGCCCGTGAATCAAAACTCACTATAAATTCATTTTTCTCGCCCATGAGGCTTCTTATCTTTGTCAGATACGTGTTATCATGTCTTACCTAAATTTTGAAGCATTTTAGAAAAAATCAAAATTTCAGAACAAAATCCAATAGGGTTAGCCTTTGCTTTTTACCAAAAATGGCAATTTTCATCAAAACTCATCGTAAATTAATTTTTCTCGCCCATGAAGCTTCTTATCTTTGTC
>JASWHV010000031.1:7500-10000 GCA_030760725.1 Neostapfia colusana
GCAGCCTCTCAGACACCAGAACACATCTCACCGAAGACACGGTGGGTGCACCATGTTTCCCGTATCTGACAGTTTCGCACCCATCAGCCAACAGCTTGTCATGACCAGCATCCTCTCAGCCGCCGGAACACGTCTCACCGAAGACAAGGTGGGTGCACCATGTTTCACGTATCCAACAGAATCGCACCGCTTCGCCAACAGCTTGAAATGACCAGCAACCTCTCAGCCACAGGAACACGTCTCTCTGAAGACGAGGGTGGGTGCACCATGTGTCCCTTATCCGACAGTTTTGCACCCATTCGCCAACAGCTTGAAATGACCAGCAGCTTCTCAGCCACCGGAACACATCTCACCGAAGCCACGGCGGGTGCACCGTGTTTACCGTATCCGACAGTTTTGCACCAATTCGCCAACAGCTTGAAATGACCAGCAGCCTCTCAGCCACCAGAACACGTCTCACCGAAGACACGGAGGGTGCACCGTGTTTCCCGTATCCAACAGTTTCGCGCCCATTCGCCAACAGCTTGAAATGTACCAGCAGCCTGTCAGCCACCAGAACACGTCTCACCGAAGACACGGTGGGTGCACCGTGTTTTCCATATCCCACAGTTTCGCAACCATTCACTTACCAGCTTGAAATGACCGGCAGTCTCTAAGACACCGGAACTCATCTCACCAAAGACACATGGATGCACCATGTTTCCCGTTTCCGACAGTTTCGCACCCATCAGCCAACAGCTTGACATGACCAGCAGCCTCTCAGCCGCCAGAACGCATCTCACCGAAGACAAGGTGGGTGCACGAAGTTTCACGTATCAAACAGTATCACACCGCATCACCATCAGCTTGAAATGACCAGCAGCCTCTCAGCCACCGGAACACGTCTCTCCAAAGACAAGGCAGGTGCACCGTGTGTCCCATATCCAACAGTTTCACACCCATTCGCCAACAGCTTGAAATGTACCAGCAGCCTGTCAGCCACCGGAACACGTCTCACCAAAGACACAGTGGGTGTTTCACGTATCCAACAGTATCACACCACTTCGCAAGCAGCTTGAAATGACCGGCAGCCTCTCAGCCACCTGAACACATCTCACCGAAGACACGTGGGTGCACCGTGTTTCCCATATCCGACAGTTTCACACCCATCAGCCAATAGCTTGACATGACCAGCAGCCTCTCAGCCGCCAGAACACGTCTCACCGAAGCCACGACAGGTGCACCGTGTTTCCCGTATCCAACAGTTTCGCGCCCATTCGCCAACAGCTTGAAATGTACCAGCAGCCTGTCAGCCACCAGAACACATCTCACCGATGACACCATGGGTGCACCGTGTTTCCCGTATCCGACAGTTTCGCGCCCGTTCGCCAACAGCTTGAAATGTACCAGCAGCCTGTCGGCCACCTGAACACGTCTCACCGAAGACACGTGGATGCACCGTGTTTCCCGTTTCCGACAGTTTCGCACCCATCAGCCAACAGCCTGACATGACCAGCAGCCTCTCAGCCGCCAGAACACATCTCACCGAAGACATGGTGGGTGCACGATGTTTCACATATCCAACAGTATCACACCGCTTCGCCAACAGCTTGAAATGACCAGCAGCCTCTCAGCCACCGGAACACATCTCTCCGAAGACAAGGAGGGTGCACCGTGTGTCCCGTATCCGACAGTTTCGCACCCATTCGCCAACAGCTTGAAATGACCAGCAGCCTCTCAGCCACCAGAACACGTCTCACCGAAGACACGGAGGGTGCGCCGTGTTTCCCATATCGGACAGTTTCGCGCCCATTCGCCAACAGCTTGAAATGTACCAGCAGCCTGTCAGCCGCCAGAACACATCTCACCGAAGACACGGTGGGTGCACCGTAATACCCGTATCGGTCCATACCATCGCATGATAAACCAGAATCCGTACAGCCACCAGCCCACCATTGCGATGGCTGACAGTGCAACCAGATCTTCAAGCATTGGGTACATGCAATTCACTAAATAGTAAGGCCACAACACCCTAAGCCCACAAGAATCTGGTTTGAGCACTGCCCACCCCGACAGGAAAACGGACCGGTAACCATCCAGCCAACAATCCGTCCCATACCCGGGGGACGCCACAGCCACGTTTATCTGGCACCAGGATGATGTATCCACCCAAAAAGGGTGGCACAATGTGTCCCGAAGCCAAAATCCGTGTTGCACCGTCGCATCTGTGTTCATCTCAGTGAAGGTCACCAAGGCCGGTAGGATGTTGGCAGCCTTGGATCATCCCAACACCGAGATCCGGTGGATGTAGTACACCGCGAGGGGAGGTAATCAAGGTTCCTTTCACTATCCGACATCATCCTACTTTGCCCCGAGCTGACAGACCACCTCCCCCTAATATACCTTAGGAGCGCCCCCCCTCCCAGGAGTATGGGGGATTTTTGGGACTGCTGAGCGCACTATTTGGGAGAAGCCCAAAAAGTGGTATTTTTCTGGTTTTGCCGCGCCAAGCCTCCAAAAC
>JASWHV010000031.1:20000-22500 GCA_030760725.1 Neostapfia colusana
AGCTTGAAATGACCGGCAGCCTCTCAGCCACCTGAACACATCTCACCGAAGACACGTGGGTGCACCGTGTTTCCCATATCCGACAGTTTCACACCCATCAGCCAATAGCTTGACATGACCAGCAGCCTCTCAGCCGCCAGAACACGTCTCACCGAAGCCACGACAGGTGCACCGTGTTTCCCGTATCCAACAGTTTCGCGCCCATTCGCCAACAGCTTGAAATGTACCAGCAGCCTGTCAGCCACCAGAACACATCTCACCGATGACACCATGGGTGCACCGTGTTTCCCGTATCCGACAGTTTCGCGCCCGTTCGCCAACAGCTTGAAATGTACCAGCAGCCTGTCGGCCACCTGAACACGTCTCACCGAAGACACGTGGATGCACCGTGTTTCCCGTTTCCGACAGTTTCGCACCCATCAGCCAACAGCCTGACATGACCAGCAGCCTCTCAGCCGCCAGAACACATCTCACCGAAGACATGGTGGGTGCACGATGTTTCACATATCCAACAGTATCACACCGCTTCGCCAACAGCTTGAAATGACCAGCAGCCTCTCAGCCACCGGAACACATCTCTCCGAAGACAAGGAGGGTGCACCGTGTGTCCCGTATCCGACAGTTTCGCACCCATTCGCCAACAGCTTGAAATGACCAGCAGCCTCTCAGCCACCAGAACACGTCTCACCGAAGACACGGAGGGTGCGCCGTGTTTCCCATATCGGACAGTTTCGCGCCCATTCGCCAACAGCTTGAAATGTACCAGCAGCCTGTCAGCCGCCAGAACACATCTCACCGAAGACACGGTGGGTGCACCGTAATACCCGTATCGGTCCATACCATCGCATGATAAACCAGAATCCGTACGGCCACCAGCCCACCATTGCGATGGCTGACAGTGCAACCAGATCTTCAAGCATTGGGTACATGCAATTCACTAAATAGTAAGGCCACAACACCCTAAGCCCACAAGAATCTGGTTTGAGCACTGCCCACCCCGACAGGAAAACGGACCGGTAACCATCCAGCCAACAATCCGTCCCATACCCGGGGGACGCCACAGCCACGTTTATCTGGCACCAGGATGATGTATCCACCCAAAAAGGGTGGCACAATGTGTCCCGAAGCCAAAATCCGTGTTGCACCGTCGCATCTGTGTTCATCTCAGTGAAGGTCCCCAAGGCCGGTAGGATGTTGGCAGCCTTGGATCATCCCAACACCGAGATCCGGTGGATGTAGTACACCGCGAGGGGAGGTAATCAAGGTTCCTTTCAGTATCCGACATCATCCTACTTTGCCCCGAGCTGACAGACCACCTCCCCCTAATATACCTTAGGAGCGCCCCCCCTCCCAGGAGTATGGGGGATTTTTGGGACTGCTGAGCGCACTATTTGGGAGAAGCCCAAAAAGTGGTATTTTTCTGGTTTTGCCGCGCCAAGCCTCCAAAACGGGTGGGTTATCTAGTTTCAACTTGGGTTCCCAGACTTCCCGTATTCTTTCCGGAGGCCTCCTGCTGTGTTAAAATACATCAAATGGCAATGTCCGAACATGTATTCCAACAAGGTACAGTACGGCATCCCTGGACCCGAGTTCCTGAGATCCCGACTTTCCCGATTTCGACCCAGGAGGCCATCCATGCATTCCAAAACCTTCAAAATGCACCGTCCGAATGATTATTCAGCCAAGGTCCCGTCGGGCCACCGGGGATCCCAGTTAGTGAGTTTTACCGACTTTCCCAACTTTCCTCATTTCGACCCAGATGGCCATCCACGCATGAAAAACCATCAAGTTTTACCATCCGAACGTGTGTTCCGTTGAGGTCCGTCCGCCCCCGGGACACATGTTCACGAGTTTTCCCATCTCTCAGCCACCGGAACACGTCTCTCCGAGACAAGGTGGGAGCACCGTGTTTCCCGTATCCGACAGTTTCACACCCATCAGCAAACAGCTTTACATGACCAGCAGCATCTCAGCCGCTGGAACACGTCTCACAGAAGCCAAGGTGGGTGCACCGTGTTTCCTGTATCCGACAGTTTCACGCCCATTCCGCAACAGCTTGAAATGTACCAGCAGCCTGTCAGCCGCCGGAACACGTCTCACCGAAGACAAAGGTGGGTGCTCCATGTTTCCCGTATCCCACAGTTTCGCACCCATTCGTCAACAGCTTGAAATGACCAGCAGCCTCTCAGCCACCAGAACACGTCTCACCGAAGACACGGAGGGTGCACCGTGTTTCCCGTATCCGACAGTTTCGCGCCCATTCGCCAACAGCTTGAAATGTACCAGCAGCCTGTCAGCGGCCAGAACACGTCTCACCGAAGACACGGTGGGTGCACCGTAATACCCTTACCGGGCCATACCATCGCATGATGAACAAGAACCCGTACGGCCACCAGCCCACCATTGCGATGGCTGGCAGTGTAACCAGATCTTCAAGCTTTGGGTACATGCAGTTCACTAAATAGTATGGCCACAACACCCTAAGCCCACGAGAATCTGG
>JASWHV010000031.1:42500-45000 GCA_030760725.1 Neostapfia colusana
AGTCTCTAAGACACCGGAACACATCTCACCAAAGACACATGGATGCACCATGTTTCCCGTTTCCGACAGTTTCGCACCCATCAGCCAACAGCTTGACATGACCAGCAGCCTCTCAACCGCCAGAACGCATCTCACCGAAGACAAGGTGGGTGCACGAAGTTTCACGTATCAAACAGTATCACACCGCATCACCATCAGCTTGAAATGACCAGCAGCCTCTCAGCCACCGGAACACGTCTCTCCAAAGACAAGGCAGGTGCACCGTGTGTCCCATATCCAACAGTTTCACACCCATTCGCCAACAGCTTGAAATGTACCAGCAGCCTGTCAGCCACCGGAACACGTCTCACCAAAGACACAGTGGGTGTTTCACGTATCCAACAGTATCACACCACTTCGCAAGCAGCTTGAAATGACCGGCAGCCTCTCAGCCACCTGAACACATCTCACCGAAGACACGTGGGTGCACCGTGTTTCCCATATCCGACAGTTTCACACCCATCAGCCAATAGCTTGACATGACCAGCAGCCTCTCAGCCGCCAGAACACGTCTCACCGAAGCCACGACAGGTGCACCGTGTTTCCCGTATCCAACAGTTTCGCGCCCATTCGCCAACAGCTTGAAATGTACCAGCAGCCTGTCAGCCACCAGAACACATCTCACCGATGACACCATGGGTGCACCGTGTTTCCCGTATCCGACAGTTTCGCGCCCGTTCGCCAACAGCTTGAAATGTACCAGCAGCCTGTCGGCCACCTGAACACGTCTCACCGAAGACACGTGGATGCACCGTGTTTCCCGTTTCCGACAGTTTCGCACCCATCAGCCAACAGCCTGACATGACCAGCAGCCTCTCAGCCGCCAGAACACATCTCACCGAAGACATGGTGGGTGCACGATGTTTCACATATCCAACAGTATCACACTGCTTCGCCAACAGCTTGAAATGACCAGCAGCCTCTCAGCCACCGGAACACATCTCTCCGAAGACAAGGAGGGTGCACCGTGTGTCCCGTATCCGACAGTTTCGCACCCATTCGCCAACAGCTTGAAATGACCAGCAGCCTCTCAGCCACCAGAACACGTCTCACCGAAGACACGGAGGGTGCGCCGTGTTTCCCATATCGGACAGTTTCGCGCCCATTCGCCAACAGCTTGAAATGTACCAGCAGCCTGTCAGCCGCCAGAACACATCTCACCGAAGACACGGTGGGTGCACCGTAATACCCGTATCGGTCCATACCATCGCATGATAAACCAGAATCCGTACAGCCACCAGCCCACCATTGCGATGGCTGACAGTGCAACCAGATCTTCAAGCATTGGGTACATGCAATTCACTAAATAGTAAGGCCACAACACCCTAAGCCCACAAGAATCTGGTTTGAGCACTGCCCACCCCGACAGGAAAACGGACCGGTAACCATCCAGCCAACAATCCGTCCCATACCCGAGGGACGCCACAGCCACGTTTATCTGGCACCAGGATGATGTATCCACCCAAAAAGGGTGGCACAATGTGTCCCGAAGCCAAAATCCGTGTTGCACCGTCGCATCTGTGTTCATCTCAGTGAAGGTCACCAAGGCCGGTAGGATGTTGGCAGCCTTGGATCATCCCAACACCGAGATCCGGTGGATGTAGTACACCGCGAGGGGAGGTAATCAAGGTTCCTTTCACTATCCGACATCATCCTACTTTGCCCCGAGCTGACAGACCACCTCCCCCTAATATACCTTAGGAGCGCCCCCCCTCCCAGGAGTATGGGGGATTTTTGGGACTGCTGAGCGCACTATTTGGGAGAAGCCCAAAAAGTGGTATTTTTCTGGTTTTGCCGCGCCAAGCCTCCAAAACGGTTGGGTTATCTAGTTTCAACTTGGGTTCCCAGACTTCCCGTATTCTTTCCGGAGGCCTCCTGCTGTGTTAAAATACATCAAATGGCAATGTCCGAACATGTATTCCAACAAGGTACAGTACGGCATCCCTGGACCCGAGTTCCTGAGATCCCGACTTTCCCGATTTCGACCCAGGAGGCCATCCATGCATTCCAAAACCTTCAAAATGCACCGTCCGAATGATTATTCAGCCAAGGTCCCGTCAGGCCACCGGGGATCCCAGTTAGTGAGTTTTACCGACTTTCCCAACTTTCCTCATTTCGACCCAGATGGCCATCCACGCATGAAAAACCATCAAGTTTTACCATCCGAACGTGTGTTCCGTTGAGGTCCGTCCGCCCCCGGGACACATGTTCACGAGTTTTCCCATCTCTCAGCCACCAGAACACGTCTCTCCGAGACAAGGTGGGAGCACCGTGTTTCCCGTATCCGACAGTTTCACACCCATCAGCAAACAGCTTTACATGACCAGCAGCATCTCAGCCGCTGGAACACGTCTCACAGAAGCCAAGGTGGGTGCACCGTGTTTCCTGTATCCGACAGTTTCACGCCCATTCCGCAACAGCTTGAAATGTACCAGCAGCCTGTCAGCCGCCGGAACACGTC
>JASWHV010000031.1:65000-67500 GCA_030760725.1 Neostapfia colusana
TCTGAAGACGAGGGTGGGTGCACCATGTGTCCCTTATCCGACAGTTTTGCACCCATTCGCCAACAGCTTGAAATGACCAGCAGCTTCTCAGCCACCGGAACACATCTCACCGAAGCCACGGCGGGTGCACCGTGTTTACCGTATCCGACAGTTTTGCACCAATTCGCCAACAGCTTGAAATGACCAGCAGCCTGTCAGCCACCAGAACACGTCTCACCGAAGACACGGAGGGTGCACCGTGTTTCCCGTATCCAACAGTTTCGCGCCCATTCGCCAACAGCTTGAAATGTACCAGCAGCCTGTCAGCCACCAGAACACGTCTCACCGAAGACACGGTGGGTGCACCGTGTTTTCCATATCCCACAGTTTCGCAACCATTCACTTACCAGCTTGAAATGACCGGCAGTCTCTAAGACACCGGAACACATCTCACCAAAGACACATGGATGCACCATGTTTCCCGTTTCCGACAGTTTCGCACCCATCAGCCAACAGCTTGACATGACCAGCAGCCTCTCAACCGCCAGAACGCATCTCACCGAAGACAAGGTGGGTGCACGAAGTTTCACGTATCAAACAGTATCACACCGCATCACCATCAGCTTGAAATGACCAGCAGCCTCTCAGCCACCGGAACACGTCTCTCCAAAGACAAGGCAGGTGCACCGTGTGTCCCATATCCAACAGTTTCACACCCATTCGCCAACAGCTTGAAATGTACCAGCAGCCTGTCAGCCACCGGAACACGTCTCACCAAAGACACAGTGGGTGTTTCACGTATCCAACAGTATCACACCACTTCGCAAGCAGCTTGAAATGACCGGCAGCCTCTCAGCCACCTGAACACATCTCACCGAAGACACGTGGGTGCACCGTGTTTCCCATATCCGACAGTTTCACACCCATCAGCCAATAGCTTGACATGACCAGCAGCCTCTCAGCCGCCAGAACACGTCTCACCGAAGCCACGACAGGTGCACCGTGTTTCCCGTATCCAACAGTTTCGCGCCCATTCGCCAACAGCTTGAAATGTACCAGCAGCCTGTCAGCCACCAGAACACATCTCACCGATGACACCATGGGTGCACCGTGTTTCCCGTATCCGACAGTTTCGCGCCCGTTCGCCAACAGCTTGAAATGTACCAGCAGCCTGTCGGCCACCTGAACACGTCTCACCGAAGACACGTGGATGCACCGTTTTTCCCGTTTCCGACAGTTTCGCACCCATCAGCCAACAGCCTGACATGACCAGCAGCCTCTCAGCCGCCAGAACACATCTCACCGAAGACATGGTGGGTGCACGATGTTTCACATATCCAACAGTATCACACTGCTTCGCCAACAGCTTGAAATGACCAGCAGCCTCTCAGCCACCGGAACACATCTCTCCGAAGACAAGGAGGGTGCACCGTGTGTCCCGTATCCGACAGTTTCGCACCCATTCGCCAACAGCTTGAAATGACCAGCAGCCTCTCAGCCACCAGAACACGTCTCACCGAAGACACGGAGGGTGCGCCGTGTTTCCCATATCGGACAGTTTCGCGCCCATTCGCCAACAGCTTGAAATGTACCAGCAGCCTGTCAGCCGCCAGAACACATCTCACCGAAGACACGGTGGGTGCACCGTAATACCCGTATCGGTCCATACCATCGCATGATAAACCAGAATCCGTACAGCCACCAGCCCACCATTGCGATGGCTGACAGTGCAACCAGATCTTCAAGCATTGGGTACATGCAATTCACTAAATAGTAAGGCCACAACACCCTAAGCCCACAAGAATCTGGTTTGAGCACTGCCCACCCCGACAGGAAAACGGACCGGTAACCATCCAGCCAACAATCCGTCCCATACCCGAGGGACGCCACAGCCACGTTTATCTGGCACCAGGATGATGTATCCACCCAAAAAGGGTGGCACAATGTGTCCCGAAGCCAAAATCCGTGTTGCACCGTCGCATCTGTGTTCATCTCAGTGAAGGTCACCAAGGCCGGTAGGATGTTGGCAGCCTTGGATCATCCCAACACCGAGATCCGGTGGATGTAGTACACCGCGAGGGGAGGTAATCAAGGTTCCTTTCACTATCCGACATCATCCTACTTTGCCCCGAGCTGACAGACCACCTCCCCCTAATATACCTTAGGAGCGCCCCCCTCCCAGGAGTATGGGGGATTTTTGGGACTGCTGAGCGCACTATTTGGGAGAAGCCCAAAAAGTGGTATTTTTCTGGTTTTGCCGCGCCAAGCCTCCAAAACGGGTGGGTTATCTAGTTTCAACTTGGGTTCCCAGACTTCCCGTATTCTTTCCGGAGGCCTCCTGCTGTGTTAAAATACATCAAATGGCAATGTCCGAACATGTATTCCAACAAGGTACAGTACGGCATCCCTGGACCCGAGTTCCTGAGATCCCGACTTTCCCGATTTCGACCCAGGAGGCCATCCATGCATTCCAAAACCTTCAAAATGCACCGTCCGAATGATTATTCAGCCAAGGTCCCGT
>JASWHV010000031.1:77500-80000 GCA_030760725.1 Neostapfia colusana
AACACATCTCACCGATGACACCATGGGTGCACCGTGTTTCCCGTATCCGACAGTTTCGCGCCCGTTCGCCAACAGCTTGAAATGTACCAGCAGCCTGTCGGCCACCTGAACACGTCTCACCGAAGACACGTGGATGCACCGTGTTTCCCGTTTCCGACAGTTTCGCACCCATCAGCCAACAGCCTGACATGACCAGCAGCCTCTCAGCCGCCAGAACACATCTCACCGAAGACATGGTGGGTGCACGATGTTTCACATATCCAACAGTATCACACCGCTTCGCCAACAGCTTGAAATGACCAGCAGCCTCTCAGCCACCGGAACACATCTCTCCGAAGACAAGGAGGGTGCACCGTGTGTCCCGTATCCGACAGTTTCGCACCCATTCGCCAACAGCTTGAAATGACCAGCAGCCTCTCAGCCACCAGAACACGTCTCACCGAAGACACGGAGGGTGCGCCGTGTTTCCCATATCGGACAGTTTCGCGCCCATTCGCCAACAGCTTGAAATGTACCAGCAGCCTGTCAGCCGCCAGAACACATCTCACCGAAGACACGGTGGGTGCACCGTAATACCCGTATCGGTCCATACCATCGCATGATAAACCAGAATCCGTACGGCCACCAGCCCACCATTGCGAAGGCTGACAGTGCAACCAGATCTTCAAGCATTGGGTACATGCAATTCACTAAATAGTAAGGCCACAACACCCTAAGCCCACAAGAATCTGGTTGAGCACTGCCCACCCCGACAGGAAAACGGACCGGTAACCATCCAGCCAACAATCCGTCCCATACCCGGGGGACGCCACAGCCACGTTTATCTGGCACCAGGATGATGTATCCACCCAAAAAGGGTGGCACAATGTGTCCCGAAGCCAAAATCCGTGTTGCACCGTCGCATCTGTGTTCATCTCAGTGAAGGTCCCCAAGGCCGGTAGGATGTTGGCAGCCTTGGATCATCCCAACACCGAGATCCGGTGGATGTAGTACACCGCGAGGGGAGGTAATCAAGGTTCCTTTCAGTATCCGACATCATCCTACTTTGCCCCGAGCTGACAGACCACCTCCCCCTAATATACCTTAGGAGCGCCCCCCCTCCCAGGAGTATGGGGGATTTTTGGGACTGCTGAGCGCACTATTTGGGAGAAGCCCAAAAAGTGGTATTTTTCTGGTTTTGCCGCGCCAAGCCTCCAAAACGGGTGGGTTATCTAGTTTCAACTTGGGTTCCCAGACTTCCCGTATTCTTTCCGGAGGCCTCCTGCTGTGTTAAAATACATCAAATGGCAATGTCCGAACATGTATTCCAACAAGGTACAGTACGGCATCCCTGGACCCGAGTTCCTGAGATCCCGACTTTCCCGATTTCGACCCAGGAGGCCATCCATGCATTCCAAAACCTTCAAAATGCACCGTCCGAATGATTATTCAGCCAAGGTCCCGTCGGGCCACCGGGGATCCCAGTTAGTGAGTTTTACCGACTTTCCCAACTTTCCTCATTTCGACCCAGATGGCCATCCACGCATGAAAAACCATCAAGTTTTACCATCCGAACGTGTGTTCCGTTGAGGTCCGTCCGCCCCCGGGACACATGTTCACGAGTTTTCCCATCTCTCAGCCACCGGAACACGTCTCTCCGAGACAAGGTGGGAGCACCGTGTTTCCCGTATCCGACAGTTTCACACCCATCAGCAAACAGCTTTACATGACCAGCAGCATCTCAGCCGCTGGAACACGTCTCACAGAAGCCAAGGTGGGTGCACCGTGTTTCCTGTATCCGACAGTTTCACGCCCATTCCGCAACAGCTTGAAATGTACCAGCAGCCTGTCAGCCGCCGGAACACGTCTCACCGAAGACAAAGGTGGGTGCTCCATGTTTCCCGTATCCCACAGTTTCGCACCCATTCGTCAACAGCTTGAAATGACCAGCAGCCTCTCAGCCACCAGAACACGTCTCACCGAAGACACGGAGGGTGCACCGTGTTTCCCGTATCCGACAGTTTCGCGCCCATTCGCCAACAGCTTGAAATGTACCAGCAGCCTGTCAGCAGCCAGAACACGTCTCACCGAAGACACGGTGGGTGCACCGTAATACCCTTACCGGGCCATACCATCGCATGATAAACAAGAACCCGTACGGCCACCAGCCCACCATTGCGATGGCTGGCAGTGTAACCAGATCTTCAAGCGTTGGGTACATGCAGTTCACTAAATAGTATGGCCACAACACCCTAAGCCCACGAGAATCTGGTTTGAGCACTGCCCACCCCGACAGGAAAACGGACCGGTAACCATCCAGCCAACAATCCGACCCATACCCGGGGGACGCCACAGCCACGTTTATCTGGCACCAGGATGATGTATCCACCCAAAAAGGATGGCACAATGTGTCCCGAAGCCAAAATCCGTGTTGCACCGTCACATCTGTGTTCATCTCAGTGAAGGTCCCCAAGGCCGGTAGGATGTTGGCAGCCTTGGATCATCCAAACACCAAGATCCG
>JASWHV010000031.1:100000-102500 GCA_030760725.1 Neostapfia colusana
CGGGTGCACCGTGTGTCCCATATCCAACAGTTTCACACCCATTCGCCAACAGCTTGAAATGTACCAGCAGCCTGTCAGCCACCGGAACACGTCTCACCAAAGACACAGTGGGTGTTTCACGTATCCAACAGTATCACACCACTTCGCAAGCAGCTTGAAATGACCGGCAGCCTCTCAGCCACCTGAACACATCTCACCGAAGACACGTGGGTGCACCGTGTTTCCCATATCCGACAGTTTCACACCCATCAGCCAATAGCTTGACATGACCAGCAGCCTCTCAGCCGCCAGAACACGTCTCACCGAAGCCACGACAGGTGCACCGTGTTTCCCGTATCCAACAGTTTCGCGCCCATTCGCCAACAGCTTGAAATGTACCAGCAGCCTGTCAGCCACCAGAACACATCTCACCGATGACACCATGGGTGCACCGTGTTTCCCGTATCCGACAGTTTCGCGCCCGTTCGCCAACAGCTTGAAATGTACCAGCAGCCTGTCGGCCACCTGAACACGTCTCACCGAAGACACGTGGATGCACCGTGTTTCCCGTTTCCGACAGTTTCGCACCCATCAGCCAACAGCCTGACATGACCAGCAGCCTCTCAGCCGCCAGAACACATCTCACCGAAGACATGGTGGGTGCACGATGTTTCACATATCCAACAGTATCACACCGCTTCGCCAACAGCTTGAAATGACCAGCAGCCTCTCAGCCACCGGAACACATCTCTCCGAAGACAAGGAGGGTGCACCGTGTGTCCCGTATCCGACAGTTTCGCACCCATTCGCCAACAGCTTGAAATGACCAGCAGCCTCTCAGCCACCAGAACACGTCTCACCGAAGACACGGAGGGTGCGCCGTGTTTCCCATATCGGACAGTTTCGCGCCCATTCGCCAACAGCTTGAAATGTACCAGCAGCCTGTCAGCCGCCAGAACACATCTCACCGAAGACACGGTGGGTGCACCGTAATACCCGTATCGGTCCATACCATCGCATGATAAACCAGAATCCGTACGGCCACCAGCCCACCATTGCGATGGCTGACAGTGCAACCAGATCTTCAAGCATTGGGTACATGCAATTCACTAAATAGTAAGGCCACAACACCCTAAGCCCACAAGAATCTGGTTTGAGCACTGCCCACCCCGACAGGAAAACGGACCGGTAACCATCCAGCCAACAATCCGTCCCATACCCGGGGGACGCCACAGCCACGTTTATCTGGCACCAGGATGATGTATCCACCCAAAAAGGGTGGCACAATGTGTCCCGAAGCCAAAATCCGTGTTGCACCGTCGCATCTGTGTTCATCTCAGTGAAGGTCCCCAAGGCCGGTAGGATGTTGGCAGCCTTGGATCATCCCAACACCGAGATCCGGTGGATGTAGTACACCGCGAGGGGAGGTAATCAAGGTTCCTTTCAGTATCCGACATCATCCTACTTTGCCCCGAGCTGACAGACCACCTCCCCCTAATATACCTTAGGAGCGCCCCCCCTCCCAGGAGTATGGGGGATTTTTGGGACTGCTGAGCGCACTATTTGGGAGAAGCCCAAAAAGTGGTATTTTTCTGGTTTTGCCGCGCCAAGCCTCCAAAACGGGTGGGTTATCTAGTTTCAACTTGGGTTCCCAGACTTCCCGTATTCTTTCCGGAGGCCTCCTGCTGTGTTAAAATACATCAAATGGCAATGTCCGAACATGTATTCCAACAAGGTACAGTACGGCATCCCTGGACCCGAGTTCCTGAGATCCCGACTTTCCCGATTTCGACCCAGGAGGCCATCCATGCATTCCAAAACCTTCAAAATGCACCGTCCGAATGATTATTCAGCCAAGGTCCCGTCGGGCCACCGGGGATCCCAGTTAGTGAGTTTTACCGACTTTCCCAACTTTCCTCATTTCGACCCAGATGGCCATCCACGCATGAAAAACCATCAAGTTTTACCATCCGAACGTGTGTTCCGTTGAGGTCCGTCCGCCCCCGGGACACATGTTCACGAGTTTTCCCATCTCTCAGCCACCGGAACACGTCTCTCCGAGACAAGGTGGGAGCACCGTGTTTCCCGTATCCGACAGTTTCACACCCATCAGCAAACAGCTTTACATGACCAGCAGCATCTCAGCCGCTGGAACACGTCTCACAGAAGCCAAGGTGGGTGCACCGTGTTTCCTGTATCCGACAGTTTCACGCCCATTCCGCAACAGCTTGAAATGTACCAGCAGCCTGTCAGCCGCCGGAACACGTCTCACCGAAGACAAAGGTGGGTGCTCCATGTTTCCCGTATCCCACAGTTTCGCACCCATTCGTCAACAGCTTGAAATGACCAGCAGCCTCTCAGCCACCAGAACACGTCTCACCGAAGACACGGAGGGTGCACCGTGTTTCCCGTATCCGACAGTTTCGCGCCCATTCGCCAACAGCTTGAAATGTACCAGCAGCCTGTCAGCGGCCAGAACACGTCTCACCGAAGACACGGTGGGTGCACCGTAATACCCTTA
>JASWHV010000031.1:122500-125000 GCA_030760725.1 Neostapfia colusana
CAGTTTCGCGCCCATTCGCCAACAGCTTGAAATGTACCAGCAGCCTGTCAGCCACCAGAACACGTCTCACCGAAGACACGGTGGGTGCACCGTGTTTTCCATATCCCACAGTTTCGCAACCATTCACTTACAGCTTGAAATGACCGGCAGTCTCTAAGACACCGGAACACATCTCACCGAAGACACATGGATGCACCATGTTTCCCGTTTCCGACAGTTTCGCACCCATCAGCCAACAGCTTGACATGACCAGCAGCCTCTCAGCCGCCAGAACGCATCTCACCGAAGACAAGGTGGGTGCACGAAGTTTCACGTATCAAACAGTATCACACCGCATCACCATCAGCTTGAAATGACCAGCAGCCTCTCAGCCACCGGAACACGTCTCTCCAAAGACAAGGCGGGTGCACCGTGTGTCCCATATCCAACAGTTTCACACCCATTCGCCAACAGCTTGAAATGTACCAGCAGCCTGTCAGCCACCGGAACACGTCTCACCAAAGACACAGTGGGTGTTTCACGTATCCAACAGTATCACACCACTTCGCAAGCAGCTTGAAATGACCGGCAGCCTCTCAGCCACCTGAACACATCTCACCGAAGACACGTGGGTGCACCGTGTTTCCCATATCCGACAGTTTCACACCCATCAGCCAATAGCTTGACATGACCAGCAGCCTCTCAGCCGCCAGAACACGTCTCACCGAAGCCACGACAGGTGCACCGTGTTTCCCGTATCCAACAGTTTCGCGCCCATTCGCCAACAGCTTGAAATGTACCAGCAGCCTGTCAGCCACCAGAACACATCTCACCGATGACACCATGGGTGCACCGTGTTTCCCGTATCCGACAGTTTCGCGCCCGTTCGCCAACAGCTTGAAATGTACCAGCAGCCTGTCGGCCACCTGAACACGTCTCACCGAAGACACGTGGATGCACCGTGTTTCCCGTTTCCGACAGTTTCGCACCCATCAGCCAACAGCCTGACATGACCAGCAGCCTCTCAGCCGCCAGAACACATCTCACCGAAGACATGGTGGGTGCACGATGTTTCACATATCCAACAGTATCACACCGCTTCGCCAACAGCTTGAAATGACCAGCAGCCTCTCAGCCACCGGAACACATCTCTCCGAAGACAAGGAGGGTGCACCGTGTGTCCCGTATCCGACAGTTTCGCACCCATTCGCCAACAGCTTGAAATGACCAGCAGCCTCTCAGCCACCAGAACACGTCTCACCGAAGACACGGAGGGTGCGCCGTGTTTCCCATATCGGACAGTTTCGCGCCCATTCGCCAACAGCTTGAAATGTACCAGCAGCCTGTCAGCCGCCAGAACACATCTCACCGAAGACACGGTGGGTGCACCGTAATACCCGTATCGGTCCATACCATCGCATGATAAACCAGAATCCGTACGGCCACCAGCCCACCATTGCGATGGCTGACAGTGCAACCAGATCTTCAAGCATTGGGTACATGCAATTCACTAAATAGTAAGGCCACAACACCCTAAGCCCACAAGAATCTGGTTTGAGCACTGCCCACCCCGACAGGAAAACGGACCGGTAACCATCCAGCCAACAATCCGTCCCATACCCGGGGGACGCCACAGCCACGTTTATCTGGCACCAGGATGATGTATCCACCCAAAAAGGGTGGCACAATGTGTCCCGAAGCCAAAATCCGTGTTGCACCGTCGCATCTGTGTTCATCTCAGTGAAGGTCCCCAAGGCCGGTAGGATGTTGGCAGCCTTGGATCATCCCAACACCGAGATCTGGTGGATGTAGTACACCGCGAGGGGAGGTAATCAAGGTTCCTTTCAGTATCCGACATCATCCTACTTTGCCCCGAGCTGACAGACCACCTCCCCCTAATATACCTTAGGAGCGCCCCCCCTCCCAGGAGTATGGGGGATTTTTGGGACTGCTGAGCGCACTATTTGGGAGAAGCCCAAAAAGTGGTATTTTTCTGGTTTTGCCGCGCCAAGCCTCCAAAACGGGTGGGTTATCTAGTTTCAACTTGGGTTCCCAGACTTCCCGTATTCTTTCCGGAGGCCTCCTGCTGTGTTAAAATACATCAAATGGCAATGTCCGAACATGTATTCCAACAAGGTACAGTACGGCATCCCTGGACCCGAGTTCCTGAGATCCCGACTTTCCCGATTTCGACCCAGGAGGCCATCCATGCATTCCAAAACCTTCAAAATGCACCGTCCGAATGATTATTCAGCCAAGGTCCCGTCGGGCCACCGGGGATCCCAGTTAGTGAGTTTTACCGACTTTCCCAACTTTCCTCATTTCGACCCAGATGGCCATCCACGCATGAAAAACCATCAAGTTTTACCATCCGAACGTGTGTTCCGTTGAGGTCCGTCCGCCCCCGGGACACATGTTCACGAGTTTTCCCATCTCTCAGCCACCGGAACACGTCTCTCCGAGACAAGGTGGGAGCACCGTGTTTCCCGTATCCGACAGTTTCACACCCATCAGCAAACAG
>JASWHV010000031.1:155000-157500 GCA_030760725.1 Neostapfia colusana
CACGTATCCAACAGAATCGCACCGCTTCGCCAACAGCTTGAAATGACCAGCAACCTCTCAGCCACAGGAACACGTCTCTCTGAAGACGAGGGTGGGTGCACCATGTGTCCCTTATCCGACAGTTTTGCACCCATTCGCCAACAGCTTGAAATGACCAGCAGCTTCTCAGCCACCGGAACACATCTCACCGAAGCCACGGCGGGTGCACCGTGTTTACCGTATCCGACAGTTTTGCACCAATTCGCCAACAGCTTGAAATGACCAGCAGCCTCTCAGCCACCTGAACACGTCTCACCGAAGACACGGAGGGTGCACCGTGTTTCCCGTATCCAACAGTTTCGCGCCCATTCGCCAACAGCTTGAAATGTACCAGCAGCCTGTCAGCCACCAGAACACGTCTCACCGAAGACACGGTGGGTGCACCGTGTTTTCCATATCCCACAGTTTCGCAACCATTCACTTACCAGCTTGAAATGACCGGCAGTCTCTAAGACACCGGAACACATCTCACCAAAGACACATGGATGCACCATGTTTCCCGTTTCCGACAGTTTCGCACCCATCAGCCAACAGCTTGACATGACCAGCAGCCTCTCAGCCGCCAGAACGCATCTCACCGAAGACAAGGTGGGTGCACGAAGTTTCACGTATCAAACAGTATCACACCGCATCACCATCAGCTTGAAATGACCAGCAGCCTCTCAGCCACCGGAACACGTCTCTCCAAAGACAAGGCGGGTGCACCGTGTGTCCCATATCCAACAGTTTCACACCCATTCGCCAACAGCTTGAAATGTAAAAGCAGCCTGTCAGCCACCGGAACACGTCTCACCAAAGACACAGTGGGTGTTTCACGTATCCAACAGTATCACACCACTTCGCAAGCAGCTTGAAATGACCGGCAGCCTCTCAGCCACCTGAACACATCTCACCGAAGACACGTGGGTGCACCGTGTTTCCCATATCCAACAGTTTCACACCCATCAGCCAATAGCTTGACATGACCAGCAGCCTCTCAGCCGCCAGAACACGTCTCACCGAAGCCACGACAGGTGCACCGTGTTTCCCGTATCCAACAGTTTCGCGCCCATTCGCCAACAGCTTGAAATGTACCAGCAGCCTGTCAGCCACCAGAACACATCTCACCGATGACACCATGGGTGCACCGTGTTTCCCGTATCCGACAGTTTCGCGCCAGTTCGCCAACAGCTTGAAATGTACCAGCAGCCTGTCGGCCACCTGAACACGTCTCACCGAAGACACGTGGATGCACCGTGTTTCCCGTTTCCGACAGTTTCGCACCCATCAGCCAACAGCCTGACATGACCAGCAGCCTCTCAGCCGCCAGAACACATCTCACCGAAGACATGGTGGGTGCACGATGTTTCACATATCCAACAGTATCACACCGCTTCGCCAACAGCTTGAAATGACCAGCAGCCTCTCAGCCACCGGAACACATCTCTCCGAAGACAAGGAGGGTGCACCGTGTGTCCCGTATCCGACAGTTTCGCACCCATTCGCCAACAGCTTGAAATGACCAGCAGCCTCTCAGCCACCAGAACACGTCTCACCGAAGACACGGAGGGTGCGCCGTGTTTCCCATATCGGACAGTTTCGCGCCCATTCGCCAACAGCTTGAAATGTACCAGCAGCCTGTCAGCCGCCAGAACACATCTCACCGAAGACACGGTGGGTGCACCGTAATACCCGTATCGGTCCATACCATCGCATGATAAACCAGAATCCGTACGGCCACCAGCCCACCATTGCGATGGCTGACAGTGCAACCAGATCTTCAAGCATTGGGTACATGCAATTCACTAAATAGTAAGGCCACAACACCCTAAGCCCACAAGAATCTGGTTTGAGCACTGCCCACCCCGACAGGAAAACGGACCGGTAACCATCCAGCCAACAATCCGTCCCATACCCAGGGGACGCCACAGCCACGTTTATCTGGCACCAGGATGATGTATCCACCCAAAAAGGGTGGCACAATGTGTCCCGAAGCCAAAATCCGTGTTGCACCGTCGCATCTGTGTTCATCTCAGTGAAGGTCCCCAAGGCCGGTAGGATGTTGGCAGCCTTGGATCATCCCAACACCGAGATCCGGTGGATGTAGTACACCGCGAGGGGAGGTAATCAAGGTTCCTTTCAGTATCCGACATCATCCTACTTTGCCCCGAGCTGACAGACCACCTCCCCCTAATATACCTTAGGAGCGGCCCCCCTCCCAGGAGTATGGGGGATTTTTGGGACTGCTGAGCGCACTATTTGGGAGAAGCCCAAAAAGTGGTATTTTTCTGGTTTTGCCGCGCCAAGCCTCCAAAACGGGTGGGTTATCTAGTTTCAACTTGGGTTCCCAGACTTCCCGTATTCTTTCCGGAGGCCTCCTGCTGTGTTAAAATACATCAAATGGCAATGTCCGAACATGTATTCCAACAAGGTACAGTACGGCATCCCTGGACCCGAGTTCCTGAGATCCCGACTTTCCCGA
>JASWHV010000031.1:167500-170000 GCA_030760725.1 Neostapfia colusana
AGGTGCACCGTGTTTCCCGTATCCAACAGTTTCGCGCCCATTCGCCAACAGCTTGAAATGTACCAGCAGCCTGTCAGCCACCAGAACACATCTCACCGATGACACCATGGGTGCACCGTGTTTCCCGTATCCGACAGTTTCGCGCCCGTTCGCCAACAGCTTGAAATGTACCAGCAGCCTGTCGGCCACCTGAACACGTCTCACCGAAGACACGTGGATGCACCGTGTTTCCCGTTTCCGACAGTTTCGCACCCATCAGCCAACAGCCTGACATGACCAGCAGCCTCTCAGCCGCCAGAACACATCTCACCGAAGACATGGTGGGTGCACGATGTTTCACATATCCAACAGTATCACACCGCTTCGCCAACAGCTTGAAATGACCAGCAGCCTCTCAGCCACCGGAACACATCTCTCCGAAGACAAGGAGGGTGCACCGTGTGTCCCGTATCCGACAGTTTCGCACCCATTCGCCAACAGCTTGAAATGACCAGCAGCCTCTCAGCCACCAGAACACGTCTCACCGAAGACACGGAGGGTGCGCCGTGTTTCCCATATCGGACAGTTTCGCGCCCATTCGCCAACAGCTTGAAATGTACCAGCAGCCTGTCAGCCGCCAGAACACATCTCACCGAAGACACGGTGGGTGCACCGTAATACCCGTATCGGTCCATACCATCGCATGATAAACCAGAATCCGTACGGCCACCAGCCCACCATTGCGATGGCTGACAGTGCAACCAGATCTTCAAGCATTGGGTACATGCAATTCACTAAATAGTAAGGCCACAACACCCTAAGCCCACAAGAATCTGGTTTGAGCACTGCCCACCCCGACAGGAAAACGGACCGGTAACCATCCAGCCAACAATCCGTCCCATACCCGGGGGACGCCACAGCCACGTTTATCTGGCACCAGGATGATGTATCCACCCAAAAAGGGTGGCACAATGTGTCCCGAAGCCAAAATCCGTGTTGCACCGTCGCATCTGTGTTCATCTCAGTGAAGGTCCCCAAGGCCGGTAGGATGTTGGCAGCCTTGGATCATCCCAACACCGAGATCCGGTGGATGTAGTACACCGCGAGGGGAGGTAATCAAGGTTCCTTTCAGTATCCGACATCATCCTACTTTGCCCCGAGCTGACAGACCACCTCCCCCTAATATACCTTAGGAGCGCCCCCCCTCCCAGGAGTATGGGGGATTTTTGGGACTGCTGAGCACACTATTTGGGAGAAGCCCAAAAAGTGGTATTTTTCTGGTTTTGCCGCGCCAAGCCTCCAAAACGGGTGGGTTATCTAGTTTCAACTTGGGTTCCCAGACTTCCCGTATTCTTTCCGGAGGCCTCCTGCTGTGTTAAAATACATCAAATGGCAATGTCCGAACATGTATTCCAACAAGGTACAGTACGGCATCCCTGGACCCGAGTTCCTGAGATCCCGACTTTCCCGATTTCGACCCAGGAGGCCATCCATGCATTCCAAAACCTTCAAAATGCACCGTCCGAATGATTATTCAGCCAAGGTCCCGTCGGGCCACCGGGGATCCCAGTTAGTGAGTTTTACCGACTTTCCCAACTTTCCTCATTTCGACCCAGATGGCCATCCACGCATGAAAAACCATCAAGTTTTACCATCCGAACGTGTGTTCCGTTGAGGTCCGTCCGCCCCCGGGACACATGTTCACGAGTTTTCCCATCTCTCAGCCACCGGAACACGTCTCTCCGAGACAAGGTGGGAGCACCGTGTTTCCCGTATCCGACAGTTTCACACCCATCAGCAAACAGCTTTACATGACCAGCAGCATCTCAGCCGCTGGAACACGTCTCACAGAAGCCAAGGTGGGTGCACCGTGTTTCCTGTATCCGACAGTTTCACGCCCATTCCGCAACAGCTTGAAATGTACCAGCAGCCTGTCAGCCGCCGGAACACGTCTCACCGAAGACAAAGGTGGGTGCTCCATGTTTCCCGTATCCCACAGTTTCGCACCCATTCGTCAACAGCTTGAAATGACCAGCAGCCTCTCAGCCACCAGAACACGTCTCACCGAAGACACGGAGGGTGCACCGTGTTTCCCGTATCCGACAGTTTCGCGCCCATTCGCCAACAGCTTGAAATGTACCAGCAGCCTGTCAGCGGCCAGAACACGTCTCACCGAAGACACGGTGGGTGCACCGTAATACCCTTACCGGGCCATACCATCGCATGATAAACAAGAACCCGTACGGCCACCAGCCCACCATTGCGATGGCTGGCAGTGTAACCAGATCTTCAAGCGTTGGGTACATGCAGTTCACTAAATAGTATGGCCACAACACCCTAAGCCCACGAGAATCTGGTTTGAGCACTGCCCACCCCGACAGGAAAACGGACCGGTAACCATCCAGCCAACAATCCGACCCATACCCGGGGGACGCCACAGCCACGTTTATCTGGCACCAGGATGATGTATCCACCCAAAAAGGATGGCACAATGTGTCCCGAAGCCAAAATCCGTGTTGCA
>JASWHV010000031.1:190000-192500 GCA_030760725.1 Neostapfia colusana
GCTTGAAATGACCAGCAGCCTCTCAGCCACCGGAACACGTCTCTCCAAAGACAAGGCAGGTGCACCGTGTGTCCCATATCCAACAGTTTCACACCCATTCGCCAACAGCTTGAAATGTACCAGCAGCCTGTCAGCCACCGGAACACGTCTCACCAAAGACACAGTGGGTGTTTCACGTATCCAACAGTATCACACCACTTCGCAAGCAGCTTGAAATGACCGGCAGCCTCTCAGCCACCTGAACACATCTCACCGAAGACACGTGGGTGCACCGTGTTTCCCATATCCGACAGTTTCACACCCATCAGCCAATAGCTTGACATGACCAGCAGCCTCTCAGCCGCCAGAACACGTCTCACCGAAGCCACGACAGGTGCACCGTGTTTCCCGTATCCAACAGTTTCGCGCCCATTCGCCAACAGCTTGAAATGTACCAGCAGCCTGTCAGCCACCAGAACACATCTCACCGATGACACCATGGGTGCACCGTGTTTCCCGTATCCGACAGTTTCGCGCCCGTTCGCCAACAGCTTGAAATGTACCAGCAGCCTGTCGGCCACCTGAACACGTCTCACCGAAGACACGTGGATGCACCGTGTTTCCCGTTTCCGACAGTTTCGCACCCATCAGCCAACAGCCTGACATGACCAGCAGCCTCTCAGCCGCCAGAACACATCTCACCGAAGACATGGTGGGTGCATGATGTTTCACATATCCAACAGTATCACACCGCTTCGCCAACAGCTTGAAATGACCAGCAGCCTCTCAGCCACCGGAACACATCTCTCCGAAGACAAGGAGGGTGCACCGTGTGTCCCGTATCCGACAGTTTCGCACCCATTCGCCAACAGCTTGAAATGACCAGCAGCCTCTCAGCCACCAGAACACGTCTCACCGAAGACACGGAGGGTGCGCCGTGTTTCCCATATCGGACAGTTTCGCGCCCATTCGCCAACAGCTTGAAATGTACCAGCAGCCTGTCAGCCGCCAGAACACATCTCACCGAAGACACGGTGGGTGCACCGTAATACCCGTATCGGTCCATACCATCGCATGATAAACCAGAATCCGTACAGCCACCAGCCCACCATTGCGATGGCTGACAGTGCAACCAGATCTTCAAGCATTGGGTACATGCAATTCACTAAATAGTAAGGCCACAACACCCTAAGCCCACAAGAATCTGGTTTGAGCACTGCCCACCCCGACAGGAAAACGGACCGGTAACCATCCAGCCAACAATCCGTCCCATACCCGGGGGACGCCACAGCCACGTTTATCTGGCACCAGGATGATGTATCCACCCAAAAAGGGTGGCACAATGTGTCCCGAAGCCAAAATCCGTGTTGCACCGTCGCATCTGTGTTCATCTCAGTGAAGGTCACCAAGGCCGGTAGGATGTTGGCAGCCTTGGATCATCCCAACACCGAGATCCGGTGGATGTAGTACACCGCGAGGGGAGGTAATCAAGGTTCCTTTCACTATCCGACATCATCCTACTTTGCCCCGAGCTGACAGACCACCTCCCCCTAATATACCTTAGGAGCGCCCCCCCTCCCAGGAGTATGGGGGATTTTTGGGACTGCTGAGCGCACTATTTGGGAGAAGCCCAAAAAGTGGTATTTTTCTGGTTTTGCCGCGCCAAGCCTCCAAAACGGGTGGGTTATCTAGTTTCAACTTGGGTTCCCAGACTTCCCGTATTCTTTCCGGAGGCCTCCTGCTGTGTTAAAATACATCAAATGGCAATGTCCGAACATGTATTCCAACAAGGTACAGTACGGCATCCCTGGACCCGAGTTCCTGAGATCCCGACTTTCCCGATTTCGACCCAGGAGGCCATCCATGCATTCCAAAACCTTCAAAATGCACCGTCCGAATGATTATTCAGCCAAGGTCCCGTCGGGCCACCGGGGATCCCAGTTAGTGAGTTTTACAGACTTTCCCAACTTTCCTCATTTCGACCCAGATGGCCATCCACGCATGAAAAACCATCAAGTTTTACCATCCGAACGTGTGTTCCGTTGAGGTCCGTCCGCCCCCGGGACACATGTTCACGAGTTTTCCCATCTCTCAGCCACCAGAACACGTCTCTCCGAGACAAGGTGGGAGCACCGTGTTTCCCGTATCCGACAGTTTCACACCCATCAGCAAACAGCTTTACATGACCAGCAGCATCTCAGCCGCTGGAACACGTCTCACAGAAGCCAAGGTGGGTGCACCGTGTTTCCTGTATCCGACAGTTTCACGCCCATTCCGCAACAGCTTGAAATGTACCAGCAGCCTGTCAGCCGCCGGAACACGTCTCACCGAAGACAAAGGTGGGTGCTCCATGTTTCCCGTATCCCACAGTTTCGCACCCATTCGTCAACAGCTTGAAATGACCAGCAGCCTCTCAGCCACCAGAACACGTCTCACCGAAGACACAGAGGGTGCACCGTGTTTCCCGTATCCGACAGTTTCGCGCCCATTCGCCAACAGCTTGAAATGTACCAGCAGCCTG
>JASWHV010000031.1:212500-215000 GCA_030760725.1 Neostapfia colusana
AGCCACCAGAACACGTCTCACCGAAGACACGGAGGGTGCACCGTGTTTCCCGTATCCGACAGTTTCGCGCCCATTCGCCAACAGCTTGAAATGTACCAGCAGCCTGTCAGCCACCAGAACACGTCTCACCGAAGACACGGTGGGTGCACCGTGTTTTCCATATCCCACAGTTTCGCAACCATTCACTTACAGCTTGAAATGACCGGCAGTCTCTAAGACACCGGAACACATCTCACCGAAGACACATGGATGCACCATGTTTCCCGTTTCCGACAGTTTCGCACCCATCAGCCAACAGCTTGACATGACCAGCAGCCTCTCAGCCGCCAGAACGCATCTCACCGAAGACAAGGTGGGTGCACGAAGTTTCACGTATCAAACAGTATCACACCGCATCACCATCAGCTTGAAATGACCAGCAGCCTCTCAGCCACCGGAACACGTCTCTCCAAAGACAAGGCGGGTGCACCGTGTGTCCCATATCCAACAGTTTCACACCCATTCGCCAACAGCTCTAAATGTACCAGCAGCCTGTCAGCCACCGGAACACGTCTCACCAAAGACACAGTGGGTGTTTCACGTATCCAACAGTATCACACCACTTCGCAAGCAGCTTGAAATGACCGGCAGCCTCTCAGCCACCTGAACACATCTCACCGAAGACACGTGGGTGCACCGTGTTTCCCATATCCAACAGTTTCACACCCATCAGCCAATAGCTTGACATGACCAGCAGCCTCTCAGCCGCCAGAACACGTCTCACCGAAGCCACGACAGGTGCACCGTGTTTCCCGTATCCAACAGTTTCGCGCCCATTCGCCAACAGCTTGAAATGTACCAGCAGCCTGTCAGCCACCAGAACACATCTCACCGATGACACCATGGGTGCACCGTGTTTCCCGTATCCGACAGTTTCGCGCCCGTTCGCCAACAGCTTGAAATGTACCAGCAGCCTGTCGGCCACCTGAACACGTCTCACCGAAGACACGTGGATGCACCGTGTTTCCCGTTTCCGACAGTTTCGCACCCATCAGCCAACAGCCTGACATGACCAGCAGCCTCTCAGCCGCCAGAACACATCTCACCGAAGACATGGTGGGTGCACGATGTTTCACATATCCAACAGTATCACACCGCTTCGCCAACAGCTTTAAATGACCAGCAGCCTCTCAGCCACCGGAACACATCTCTCCGAAGACAAGGAGGGTGCACCGTGTGTCCCGTATCCGACAGTTTCGCACCCATTCACCAACAGCTTGAAATGACCAGCAGCCTCTCAGCCACCAGAACACGTCTCACCGAAGACACGGAGGGTGCGCCGTGTTTCCCATATCGGACAGTTTCGCGCCCATTCGCCAACAGCTTGAAATGTACCAGCAGCCTGTCAGCCGCCAGAACACATCTCACCGAAGACACGGTGGGTGCACCGTAATACCCGTATCGGTCCATACCATCGCATGATAAACCAGAATCCGTACGGCCACCAGCCCACCATTGCGATGGCTGACAGTGCAACCAGATCTTCAAGCATTGGGTACATGCAATTCACTAAATAGTAAGGCCACAACACCCTAAGCCCACAAGAATCTGGTTTGAGCACTGCCCACCCCGACAGGAAAACGGACCGGTAACCATCCAGCCAACAATCCGTCCCATACCCGGGGGACGCCACAGCCACGTTTATCTGGCACCAGGATGATGTATCCACCCAAAAAGGGTGGCACAATGTGTCCCGAAGCCAAAATCCGTGTTGCACCGTCGCATCTGTGTTCATCTCAGTGAAGGTCCCCAAGGCCGGTAGGATGTTGGCAGCCTTGGATCATCCCAACACCGAGATCCGGTGGATGTAGTACACCGCGAGGGGAGGTAATCAAGGTTCCTTTCAGTATCCGACATCATCCTACTTTGCCCCGAGCTGACAGACCACCTCCCCCTAATATACCTTAGGAGCGCCCCCCCTCCCAGGAGTATGGGGGATTTTTGGGACTGCTGAGCGCACTATTTGGGAGAAGCCCAAAAAGTGGTATTTTTCTGGTTTTGCCGCGACAAGCCTCCAAAACGGGTGGGTTATCTAGTTTCAACTTGGGTTCCCAGACTTCCCGTATTCTTTCCGGAGGCCTCCTGCTGTGTTAAAATACATCAAATGGCAATGTCCGAACATGTATTCCAACAAGGTACAGTACGGCATCCCTGGACCCGAGTTCCTGAGATCCCGACTTTCCCGATTTCGACCCAGGAGGCCATCCATGCATTCCAAAACCTTCAAAATGCACCGTCCGAATGATTATTCAGCCAAGGTCCCGTCGGGCCACCGGGGATCCCAGTTAGTGAGTTTTACCGACTTTCCCAACTTTCCTCATTTCGACCCAGATGGCCATCCATGCATGAAAAACCATCAAGTTTTACCATCCGAACGTGTGTTCCGTTGAGGTCCGTCCGCCCCCGGGACACATGTTCACGAGTTTTCCCATCTCTCAGCCACCAGAACACGTCTCTCCGA
>JASWHV010000031.1:225000-227500 GCA_030760725.1 Neostapfia colusana
ACCAGCAGCCTCTCAGCCGCCAGAACACATCTCACCGAAGACATGGTGGGTGCACGATGTTTCACATATCCAACAGTATCACACCGCTTCGCCAACAGCTTGAAATGACCAGCAGCCTCTCAGCCACCGGAACACATCTCTCCGAAGACAAGGAGGGTGCACCGTGTGTCCCGTATCCGACAGTTTCGCACCCATTCGCCAACAGCTTGAAATGACCAGCAGCCTCTCAGCCACCAGAACACGTCTCACCGAAGACACGGAGGGTGCGCCGTGTTTCCCATATCGGACAGTTTCGCGCCCATTCGCCAACAGCTTGAAATGTACCAGCAGCCTGTCAGCCGCCAGAACACATCTCACCGAAGACACGGTGGGTGCACCGTAATACCCGTATCGGTCCATACCATCGCATGATAAACCAGAATCCGTACGGCCACCAGCCCACCATTGCGATGGCTGACAGTGCAACCAGATCTTCAAGCATTGGGTACATGCAATTCACTAAATAGTAAGGCCACAACACCCTAAGCCCACAAGAATCTGGTTTGAGCACTGCCCACCCCGACAGGAAAACGGACCGGTAACCATCCAGCCAACAATCCGTCCCATACCCGGGGGACGCCACAGCCACGTTTATCTGGCACCAGGATGATGTATCCACCCAAAAAGGGTGGCACAATGTGTCCCGAAGCCAAAATCCGTGTTGCACCGTCGCATCTGTGTTCATCTCAGTGAAGGTCCCCAAGGCCGGTAGGATGTTGGCAGCCTTGGATCATCCCAACACCGAGATCCGGTGGATGTAGTACACCGCGAGGGGAGGTAATCAAGGTTCCTTTCAGTATCCGACATCATCCTACTTTGCCCCGAGCTGACAGACCACCTCCCCCTAATATACCTTAGGAGCGCCCCCCCTCCCAGGAGTATGGGGGATTTTTGGGACTGCTGAGCGCACTATTTGGGAGAAGCCCAAAAAGTGGTATTTTTCTGGTTTTGCCGCGCCAAGCCTCCAAAACGGGTGGGTTATCTAGTTTCAACTTGGGTTCCCAGACTTCCCGTATTCTTTCCGGAGGCCTCCTGCTGTGTTAAAATACATCAAATGGCAATGTCCGAACATGTATTCCAACAAGGTACAGTACGGCATCCCTGGACCCGAGTTCCTGAGATCCCGACTTTCCCGATTTCGACCCAGGAGGCCATCCATGCATTCCAAAACCTTCAAAATGCACCGTCCGAATGATTATTCAGCCAAGGTCCCGTCGGGCCACCGGGGATCCCAGTTAGTGAGTTTTACCGACTTTCCCAACTTTCCTCATTTCGACCCAGATGGCCATCCACGCATGAAAAACCATCAAGTTTTACCATCCGAACGTGTGTTCCGTTGAGGTCCGTCCGCCCCCGGGACACATGTTCACGAGTTTTCCCATCTCTCAGCCACCGGAACACGTCTCTCCGAGACAAGGTGGGAGCACCGTGTTTCCCGTATCCGACAGTTTCACACCCATCAGCAAACAGCTTTACATGACCAGCAGCATCTCAGCCGCTGGAACACGTCTCACAGAAGCCAAGGTGGGTGCACCGTGTTTCCTGTATCCGACAGTTTCACGCCCATTCCGCAACAGCTTGAAATGTACCAGCAGCCTGTCAGCCGCCGGAACACGTCTCACCGAAGACAAAGGTGGGTGCTCCATGTTTCCCGTATCCCACAGTTTCGCACCCATTCGTCAACAGCTTGAAATGACCAGCAGCCTCTCAGCCACCAGAACACGTCTCACCGAAGACACGGAGGGTGCACCGTGTTTCCCGTATCCGACAGTTTCGCGCCCATTCGCCAACAGCTTGAAATGTACCAGCAGCCTGTCAGCGGCCAGAACACGTCTCACCGAAGACACGGTGGGTGCACCGTAATACCCTTACCGGGCCATACCATCGCATGATAAACAAGAACCCGTACGGCCACCAGCCCACCATTGCGATGGCTGGCAGTGTAACCAGATCTTCAAGCGTTGGGTACATGCAGTTCACTAAATAGTATGGCCACAACACCCTAAGCCCACGAGAATCTGGTTTGAGCACTGCCCACCCCGACAGGAAAACGGACCGGTAACCATCCAGCCAACAATCCGACCCATACCCGGGGGACGCCACAGCCACGTTTATCTGGCACCAGGATGATGTATCCACCCAAAAAGGATGGCACAATGTGTCCCGAAGCCAAAATCCGTGTTGCACCGTCACATCTGTGTTCATCTCAGTGAAGGTCCCCAAGGCCGGTAGGATGTTGGCAGCCTTGGATCATCCAAACACCAAGATCCGGTGGATGTAGTACACCGCGAGGGGAGGTAATCAAGGTTCCTTTCAGTATCCGACATCATCCTACTTTGCCCCGAGCTGACAGACCACCTCCCCCTAATATACCTTAGGAGCGCCCCCCCTCCCAGGAGTATGGGGGATTTTTGGGACTGCTGAGCGCACTATTTGGGAGAAGCCCAAAAAGTGGTATTTT
>JASWHV010000031.1:235000-237500 GCA_030760725.1 Neostapfia colusana
GGTGGGTGCACCATGTTTCCCGTATCTGACAGTTTCGCACCCATCAGCCAACAGCTTGTCATGACCAGCATCCTCTCAGCCGCCGGAACACGTCTCACCGAAGACAAGGTGGGTGCACCATGTTTCACGTATCCAACAGAATCGCACCGCTTCGCCAACAGCTTGAAATGACCAGCAACCTCTCAGCCACAGGAACACGTCTCTCTGAAGACGAGGGTGGGTGCACCATGTGTCCCTTATCCGACAGTTTTGCACCCATTCGCCAACAGCTTGAAATGACCAGCAGCTTCTCAGCCACCGGAACACATCTCACCGAAGCCACGGCGGGTGCACCGTGTTTACCGTATCCGACAGTTTTGCACCAATTCGCCAACAGCTTGAAATGACCAGCAGCCTCTCAGCCACCAGAACACGTCTCACCGAAGACACGGAGGGTGCACCGTGTTTCCCGTATCCAACAGTTTCGCGCCCATTCGCCAACAGCTTGAAATGTACCAGCAGCCTGTCAGCCACCAGAACACGTCTCACCGAAGACACGGTGGGTGCACCGTGTTTTCCATATCCCACAGTTTCGCAACCATTCACTTACCAGCTTGAAATGACCGGCAGTCTCTAAGACACCGGAACACATCTCACCAAAGACACATGGATGCACCATGTTTCCCGTTTCCGACAGTTTCGCACCCATCAGCCAACAGCTTGACATGACCAGCAGCCTCTCAGCCGCCAGAACGCATCTCACCGAAGACAAGGTGGGTGCACGAAGTTTCACGTATCAAACAGTATCACACCGCATCACCATCAGCTTGAAATGACCAGCAGCCTCTCAGCCACCGGAACACGTCTCTCCAAAGACAAGGCGGGTGCACCGTGTGTCCCATATCCAACAGTTTCACACCCATTCGCCAACAGCTTGAAATGTAAAAGCAGCCTGTCAGCCACCGGAACACGTCTCACCAAAGACACAGTGGGTGTTTCACGTATCCAACAGTATCACACCACTTCGCAAGCAGCTTGAAATGACCGGCAGCCTCTCAGCCACCTGAACACATCTCACCGAAGACACGTGGGTGCACCGTGTTTCCCATATCCAACAGTTTCACACCCATCAGCCAATAGCTTGACATGACCAGCAGCCTCTCAGCCGCCAGAACACGTCTCACCGAAGCCACGACAGGTGCACCGTGTTTCCCGTATCCAACAGTTTCGCGCCCATTCGCCAACAGCTTGAAATGTACCAGCAGCCTGTCAGCCACCAGAACACATCTCACCGATGACACCATGGGTGCACCGTGTTTCCCGTATCCGACAGTTTCGCGCCAGTTCGCCAACAGCTTGAAATGTACCAGCAGCCTGTCGGCCACCTGAACACGTCTCACCGAAGACACGTGGATGCACCGTGTTTCCCGTTTCCGACAGTTTCGCACCCATCAGCCAACAGCCTGACATGACCAGCAGCCTCTCAGCCGCCAGAACACATCTCACCGAAGACATGGTGGGTGCACGATGTTTCACATATCCAACAGTATCACACCGCTTCGCCAACAGCTTGAAATGACCAGCAGCCTCTCAGCCACCGGAACACATCTCTCCGAAGACAAGGAGGGTGCACCGTGTGTCCCGTATCCGACAGTTTCGCACCCATTCGCCAACAGCTTGAAATGACCAGCAGCCTCTCAGCCACCAGAACACGTCTCACCGAAGACACGGAGGGTGCGCCGTGTTTCCCATATCGGACAGTTTCGCGCCCATTCGCCAACAGCTTGAAATGTACCAGCAGCCTGTCAGCCGCCAGAACACATCTCACCGAAGACACGGTGGGTGCACCGTAATACCCGTATCGGTCCATACCATCGCATGATAAACCAGAATCCGTACGGCCACCAGCCCACCATTGCGATGGCTGACAGTGCAACCAGATCTTCAAGCATTGGGTACATGCAATTCACTAAATAGTAAGGCCACAACACCCTAAGCCCACAAGAATCTGGTTTGAGCACTGCCCACCCCGACAGGAAAACGGACCGGTAACCATCCAGCCAACAATCCGTCCCATACCCGGGGGACGCCACAGCCACGTTTATCTGGCACCAGGATGATGTATCCACCCAAAAAGGGTGGCACAATGTGTCCCGAAGCCAAAATCCGTGTTGCACCGTCGCATCTGTGTTCATCTCAGTGAAGGTCCCCAAGGCCGGTAGGATGTTGGCAGCCTTGGATCATCCCAACACCGAGATCCGGTGGATGTAGTACACCGCGAGGGGAGGTAATCAAGGTTCCTTTCAGTATCCGACATCATCCTACTTTGCCCCGAGCTGACAGACCACCTCCCCCTAATATACCTTAGGAGCGCCCCCCCTCCCAGGAGTATGGGGGATTTTTGGGACTGCTGAGCGCACTATTTGGGAGAAGCCCAAAAAGTGGTATTTTTCTGGTTTTGCCGCGCCAAGCCTCCAAAACGGGTGGGTTATCTAGTTTCAACTTGGGTTCCCAGACTTCC
>JASWHV010000031.1:247500-250000 GCA_030760725.1 Neostapfia colusana
ATCTCACCGAAGACACGTGGGTGCACCGTGTTTCCCATATCCGACAGTTTCACACCCATCAGCCAATAGCTTGACATGACCAGCAGCCTCTCAGCCGCCAGAACACGTCTCACCGAAGCCACGACAGGTGCACCGTGTTTCCCGTATCCAACAGTTTCGCGCCCATTCGCCAACAGCTTGAAATGTACCAGCAGCCTGTCAGCCACCAGAACACATCTCACCGATGACACCATGGGTGCACCGTGTTTCCCGTATCCGACAGTTTCGCGCCCGTTCGCCAACAGCTTGAAATGTACCAGCAGCCTGTCGGCCACCTGAACACGTCTCACCGAAGACACGTGGATGCACCGTGTTTCCCGTTTCCGACAGTTTCGCACCCATCAGCCAACAGCCTGACATGACCAGCAGCCTCTCAGCCGCCAGAACACATCTCACCGAAGACATGGTGGGTGCACGATGTTTCACATATCCAACAGTATCACACCGCTTCGCCAACAGCTTGAAATGACCAGCAGCCTCTCAGCCACCGGAACACATCTCTCCGAAGACAAGGAGGGTGCACCGTGTGTCCCGTATCCGACAGTTTCGCACCCATTCGCCAACAGCTTGAAATGACCAGCAGCCTCTCAGCCACCAGAACATGTCTCACCGAAGACACGGAGGGTGCGCCGTGTTTCCCATATCGGACAGTTTCGCGCCCATTCGCCAACAGCTTGAAATGTACCAGCAGCCTGTCAGCCGCCAGAACACATCTCACCGAAGACACGGTGGGTGCACCGTAATACCCGTATCGGTCCATACCATCGCATGATAAACCAGAATCCGTACGGCCACCAGCCCACCATTGCGATGGCTGACAGTGCAACCAGATCTTCAAGCATTGGGTACATGCAATTCACTAAATAGTAAGGCCACAACACCCTAAGCCCACAAGAATCTGGTTTGAGCACTGTCCACCCCGACAGGAAAACGGACCGGTAACCATCCAGCCAACAATCCGTCCCATACCCGGGGGACGCCACAGCCACGTTTATCTGGCACCAGGATGATGTATCCACCCAAAAAGGGTGGCACAATGTGTCCCGAAGCCAAAATCCGTGTTGCACCGTCGCATCTGTGTTCATCTCAGTGAAGGTCCCCAAGGCCGGTAGGATGTTGGCAGCCTTGGATCATCCCAACACCGAGATCCGGTGGATGTAGTACACCGCGAGGGGAGGTAATCAAGGTTCCTTTCAGTATCCGACATCATCCTACTTTGCCCCGAGCTGACAGACCACCTCCCCCTAATATACCTTAGGAGCGCCCCCCCTCCCAGGAGTATGGGGGATTTTTGGGACTGCTGAGCGCACTATTTGGGAGAAGCCCAAAAAGTGGTATTTTTCTGGTTTTGCCGCGCCAAGCCTCCAAAACGGGTGGGTTATCTAGTTTCAACTTGGGTTCCCAGACTTCCCGTATTCTTTCCGGAGGCCTCCTGCTGTGTTAAAATACATCAAATGGCAATGTCCGAACATGTATTCCAACAAGGTACAGTACGGCATCCCTGGACCCGAGTTCCTGAGATCCCGACTTTCCCGATTTCGACCCAGGAGGCCATCCATGCATTCCAAAACCTTCAAAATGCACCGTCCGAATGATTATTCAGCCAAGGTCCCGTCGGGCCACCGGGGATCCCAGTTAGTGAGTTTTACCGACTTTCCCAACTTTCCTCATTTCGACCCAGATGGCCATCCACGCATGAAAAACCATCAAGTTTTACCATCCGAACGTGTGTTCCGTTGAGGTCCGTCCGCCCCCGGGACACATGTTCACGAGTTTTCCCTTCTCTCAGCCACCGGAACACGTCTCTCCGAGACAAGGTGGGAGCACCGTGTTTCCCGTATCCGACAGTTTCACACCCATCAGCAAACAGCTTTACATGACCAGCAGCATCTCAGCCGCTGGAACACGTCTCACAGAAGCCAAGGTGGGTGCACCGTGTTTCCTGTATCCGACAGTTTCACGCCCATTCCGCAACAGCTTGAAATGTACCAGCAGCCTGTCAGCCGCCGGAACACGTCTCACCGAAGACAAAGGTGGGTGCTCCATGTTTCCCGTATCCCACAGTTTCGCACCCATTCGTCAACAGCTTGAAATGACCAGCAGCCTCTCAGCCACCAGAACACGTCTCACCGAAGACACGGAGGGTGCACCGTGTTTCCCGTATCCGACAGTTTCGCGCCCATTCGCCAACAGCTTGAAATGTACCAGCAGCCTGTCAGCGGCCAGAACACGTCTCACCGAAGACACGGTGGGTGCACCGTAATACCCTTACCGGGCCATACCATCGCATGATGAACAAGAACCCGTACGGCCACCAGCCCACCATTGCGATGGCTGGCAGTGTAACCAGATCTTCAAGCTTTGGGTACATGCAGTTCACTAAATAGTATGGCCACAACACCCTAAGCCCACGAGAATCTGGTTTGAGCACTGCCCACCCCGACAGGAAAACGGACCGGTA
>JASWHV010000031.1:270000-272500 GCA_030760725.1 Neostapfia colusana
TGGATGCACCATGTTTCCCGTTTCCGACAGTTTCGCACCCATCAGCCAACAGCTTGACATGACCAGCAGCCTCTCAGCCGCCAGAACGCATCTCACCGAAGACAAGGTGGGTGCACGAAGTTTCACGTATCAAACAGTATCACACCGCATCACCATCAGCTTGAAATGACCAGCAGCCTCTCAGCCACCGGAACACGTCTCTCCAAAGACAAGGCGGGTGCACCGTGTGTCCCATATCCAACAGTTTCACACCCATTCGCCAACAGCTTGAAATGTACCAGCAGCCTGTCAGCCACCGGAACACGTCTCACCAAAGACACAGTGGGTGTTTCACGTATCCAACAGTATCACACCACTTCGCAAGCAGCTTGAAATGACCGGCAGCCTCTCAGCCACCTGAACACATCTCACCGAAGACACGTGGGTGCACCGTGTTTCCCATATCCAACAGTTTCACACCCATCAGCCAATAGCTTGACATGACCAGCAGCCTCTCAGCCGCCAGAACACGTCTCACCGAAGCCACGACAGGTGCACCGTGTTTCCCGTATCCAACAGTTTCGCGCCCATTCGCCAACAGCTTGAAATGTACCAGCAGCCTGTCAGCCACCAGAACACATCTCACCGATGACACCATGGGTGCACCGTGTTTCCCGTATCCGACAGTTTCGCGCCCGTTCGCCAACAGCTTGAAATGTACCAGCAGCCTGTCGGCCACCTGAACACGTCTCACCGAAGACACGTGGATGCACCGTGTTTCCCGTTTCCGACAGTTTCGCACCCATCAGCCAACAGCCTGACATGACCAGCAGCCTCTCAGCCGCCAGAACACATCTCACCGAAGACATGGTGGGTGCACGATGTTTCACATATCCAACAGTATCACACCGCTTCGCCAACAGCTTTAAATGACCAGCAGCCTCTCAGCCACCGGAACACATCTCTCCGAAGACAAGGAGGGTGCACCGTGTGTCCCGTATCCGACAGTTTCGCACCCATTCACCAACAGCTTGAAATGACCAGCAGCCTCTCAGCCACCAGAACACGTCTCACCGAAGACACGGAGGGTGCGCCGTGTTTCCCATATCGGACAGTTTCGCGCCCATTCGCCAACAGCTTGAAATGTACCAGCAGCCTGTCAGCCGCCAGAACACATCTCACCGAAGACACGGTGGGTGCACCGTAATACCCGTATCGGTCCATACCATCGCATGATAAACCAGAATCCGTACGGCCACCAGCCCACCATTGCGATGGCTGACAGTGCAACCAGATCTTCAAGCATTGGGTACATGCAATTCACTAAATAGTAAGGCCACAACACCCTAAGCCCACAAGAATCTGGTTTGAGCACTGCCCACCCCGACAGGAAAACGGACCGGTAACCATCCAGCCAACAATCCGTCCCATACCCGGGGGACGCCACAGCCACGTTTATCTGGCACCAGGATGATGTATCCACCCAAAAAGGGTGGCACAATGTGTCCCGAAGCCAAAATCCGTGTTGCACCGTCGCATCTGTGTTCATCTCAGTGAAGGTCCCCAAGGCCGGTAGGATGTTGGCAGCCTTGGATCATCCCAACACCGAGATCCGGTGGATGTAGTACACCGCGAGGGGAGGTAATCAAGGTTCCTTTCAGTATCCGACATCATCCTACTTTGCCCCGAGCTGACAGACCACCTCCCCCTAATATACCTTAGGAGCGCCCCCCCTCCCAGGAGTATGGGGGATTTTTGGGACTGCTGAGCGCACTATTTGGGAGAAGCCCAAAAAGTGGTATTTTTCTGGTTTTGCCGCGCCAAGCCTCCAAAACGGGTGGGTTATCTAGTTTCAACTTGGGTTCCCAGACTTCCCGTATTCTTTCCGGAGGCCTCCTGCTGTGTTAAAATACATCAAATGGCAATGTCCGAACATGTATTCCAACAAGGTACAGTACGGCATCCCTGGACCCGAGTTCCTGAGATCCCGACTTTCCCGATTTCGACCCAGGAGGCCATCCATGCATTCCAAAACCTTCAAAATGCACCGTCCGAATGATTATTCAGCCAAGGTCCCGTCGGGCCACCGGGGATCCCAGTTAGTGAGTTTTACCGACTTTCCCAACTTTCCTCATTTCGACCCAGATGGCCATCCATGCATGAAAAACCATCAAGTTTTACCATCCGAACGTGTGTTCCGTTGAGGTCCGTCCGCCCCCGGGACACATGTTCACGAGTTTTCCCATCTCTCAGCCACCAGAACACGTCTCTCCGAGACAAGGTGGGAGCACCGTGTTTCCCGTATCCGACAGTTTCACACCCATCAGCAAACAGCTTTACATGACCAGCAGCATCTCAGCCGCTGGAACACGTCTCACAGAAGCCAAGGTGGGTGCACCGTGTTTCCTGTATCCGACAGTTTCACGCCCATTCCGCAACAGCTTGAAATGTACCAGCAGCCTGTCAGCCGCCGGAACACGTCTCACCGAAGACAAAGGTGGGTGCTCCATGTTTCCCGTAT
>JASWHV010000031.1:292500-295000 GCA_030760725.1 Neostapfia colusana
ACCAGCAGCTTCTCAGCCACCGGAACACATCTCACCGAAGCCACGGCGGGTGCACCGTGTTTACCATATCCGACAGTTTTGCACCAATTCGCCAACAGCTTGAAATGACCAGCAGCCTCTCAGCCACCAGAACACGTCTCACCGAAGACACGGAGGGTGCACCGTGTTTCCCGTATCCAACAGTTTCGCGCCCATTCGCCAACAGCTTGAAATGTACCAGCAGCCTGTCAGCCACCAGAACACGTCTCACCGAAGACACGGTGGGTGCACCGTGTTTTCCATATCCCACAGTTTCGCAACCATTCACTTACAGCTTGAAATGACCGGCAGTCTCTAAGACACCGGAACACATCTCACCAAAGACACATGGATGCACCATGTTTCCCGTTTCCGACAGTTTCGCACCCATCAGCCAACAGCTTGACATGACCAGCAGCCTCTCAGCCGCCAGAACGCATCTCACCGAAGACAAGGTGGGTGCACGAAGTTTCACGTATCAAACAGTATCACACCGCATCACCATCAGCTTGAAATGACCAGCAGCCTCTCAGCCACCGGAACACGTCTCTCCAAAGACAAGGCGGGTGCACCGTGTGTCCCATATCCAACAGTTTCACACCCATTCGCCAACAGCTTGAAATGTACCAGCAGCCTGTCAGCCACCGGAACACGTCTCACCAAAGACACAGTGGGTGTTTCACGTATCCAACAGTATCACACCACTTCGCAAGCAGCTTGAAATGACCGGCAGCCTCTCAGCCACCTGAACACATCTCACCGAAGACACGTGGGTGCACCGTGTTTCCCATATCCGACAGTTTCACACCCATCAGCCAATAGCTTGACATGACCAGCAGCCTCTCAGCCGCCAGAACACGTCTCACCGAAGCCACGACAGGTGCACCGTGTTTCCCGTATCCAACAGTTTCGCGCCCATTCGCCAACAGCTTGAAATGTACCAGCAGCCTGTCAGCCACCAGAACACATCTCACCGATGACACCATGGGTGCACCGTGTTTCCCGTATCCGACAGTTTCGCGCCCGTTCGCCAACAGCTTGAAATGTACCAGCAGCCTGTCGGCCACCTGAACACGTCTCACCGAAGACACGTGGATGCACCGTGTTTCCCGTTTCCGACAGTTTCGCACCCATCAGCCAACAGCCTGACATGACCAGCAGCCTCTCAGCCGCCAGAACACATCTCACCGAAGACATGGTGGGTGCACGATGTTTCACATATCCAACAGTATCACACCGCTTCGCCAACAGCTTGAAATGACCAGCAGCCTCTCAGCCACCGGAACACATCTCTCCGAAGACAAGGAGGGTGCACCGTGTGTCCCGTATCCGACAGTTTCGCACCCATTCGCCAACAGCTTGAAATGACCAGCAGCCTCTCAGCCACCAGAACACGTCTCACCGAAGACACGGAGGGTGCGCCGTGTTTCCCATATCGGACAGTTTCGCGCCCATTCGCCAACAGCTTGAAATGTACCAGCAGCCTGTCAGCCGCCAGAACACATCTCACCGAAGACACGGTGGGTGCACCGTAATACCCGTATCGGTCCATACCATCGCATGATAAACCAGAATCCGTACGGCCACCAGCCCACCATTGCGATGGCTGACAGTGCAACCAGATCTTCAAGCATTGGGTACATGCAATTCACTAAATAGTAAGGCCACAACACCCTAAGCCCACAAGAATCTGGTTTGAGCACTGCCCACCCCGACAGGAAAACGGACCGGTAACCATCCAGCCAACAATCCGTCCCATACCCGGGGGACGCCACAGCCACGTTTATCTGGCACCAGGATGATGTATCCACCCAAAAAGGGTGGCACAATGTGTCCCGAAGCCAAAATCCGTGTTGCACCATCGCATCTGTGTTCATCTCAGTGAAGGTCCCCAAGGCCGGTAGGATGTTGGCAGCCTTGGATCATCCCAACACCGAGATCCGGTGGATGTAGTACACCGCGAGGGGAGGTAATCAAGGTTCCTTTCAGTATCCGACATCATCCTACTTTGCCCCGAGCTGACAGACCACCTCCCCCTAATATACCTTAGGAGCGCCCCCCCTCCCAGGAGTATGGGGGATTTTTGGGACTGCTGAGCGCACTATTTGGGAGAAGCCCAAAAAGTGGTATTTTTCTGGTTTTGCCGCGCCAAGCCTCCAAAACGGGTGGGTTATCTAGTTTCAACTTGGGTTCCCAGACTTCCCGTATTCTTTCCGGAGGCCTCCTGCTGTGTTAAAATACATCAAATGGCAATGTCCGAACATGTATTCCAACAAGGTACAGTACGGCATCCCTGGACCCGAGTTCCTGAGATCCCGACTTTCCCGATTTCGACCCAGGAGGCCATCCATGCATTCCAAAACCTTCAAAATGCACCGTCCGAATGATTATTCAGCCAAGGTCCCGTCGGGCCACCGGGGATCCCAGTTAGTGAGTTTTACCGACTTTCCCAACTTTCCTCATTTCGACCCAGATGGCCATC
>JASWHV010000031.1:305000-307500 GCA_030760725.1 Neostapfia colusana
CGGCCACCTGAACACGTCTCACCGAAGACACGTGGATGCACCGTGTTTCCCGTTTCCGACAGTTTCGCACCCATCAGCCAACAGCCTGACATGACCAGCAGCCTCTCAGCCGCCAGAACACATCTCACCGAAGACATGGTGGGTGCACGATGTTTCACATATCCAACAGTATCACACCGCTTCGCCAACAGCTTTAAATGACCAGCAGCCTCTCAGCCACCGGAACACATCTCTCCGAAGACAAGGAGGGTGCACCGTGTGTCCCGTATCCGACAGTTTCGCACCCATTCGCCAACAGCTTGAAATGACCAGCAGCCTCTCAGCCACCAGAACACGTCTCACCGAAGACACGGAGGGTGCGCCGTGTTTCCCATATCGGACAGTTTCGCGCCCATTCGCCAACAGCTTGAAATGTACCAGCAGCCTGTCAGCCGCCAGAACACATCTCACCGAAGACACGGTGGGTGCACCGTAATACCCGTATCGGTCCATACCATCGCATGATAAACCAGAATCCGTACGGCCACCAGCCCACCATTGCGATGGCTGACAGTGCAACCAGATCTTCAAGCATTGGGTACATGCAATTCACTAAATAGTAAGGCCACAACACCCTAAGCCCACAAGAATCTGGTTTGAGCACTGCCCACCCCGACAGGAAAACGGACCGGTAACCATCCAGCCAACAATCCGTCCCATACCCGGGGGACGCCACAGCCACGTTTATCTGGCACCAGGATGATGTATCCACCCAAAAAGGGTGGCACAATGTGTCCCGAAGCCAAAATCCGTGTTGCACCGTCGCATCTGTGTTCATCTCAGTGAAGGTCCCCAAGGCCGGTAGGATGTTGGCAGCCTTGGATCATCCCAACACCGAGATCCGGTGGATGTAGTACACCGCGAGGGGAGGTAATCAAGGTTCCTTTCAGTATCCGACATCATCCTACTTTGCCCCGAGCTGACAGACCACCTCCCCCTAATATACCTTAGGAGCGCCCCCCCTCCCAGGAGTATGGGGGATTTTTGGGACTGCTGAGCGCACTATTTGGGAGAAGCCCAAAAAGTGGTATTTTTCTGGTTTTGCCGCGCCAAGCCTCCAAAACGGGTGGGTTATCTAGTTTCAACTTGGGTTCCCAGACTTCCCGTATTCTTTCCGGAGGCCTCCTGCTGTGTTAAAATACATCAAATGGCAATGTCCGAACATGTATTCCAACAAGGTACAGTACGGCATCCCTGGACCCGAGTTCCTGAGATCCCGACTTTCCCGATTTCGACCCAGGAGGCCATCCATGCATTCCAAAACCTTCAAAATGCACCGTCCGAATGATTATTCAGCCAAGGTCCCGTCGGGCCACCGGGGATCCCAGTTAGTGAGTTTTACCGACTTTCCCAACTTTCCTCATTTCGACCCAGATGGCCATCCACGCATGAAAAACCATCAAGTTTTACCATCCGAACGTGTGTTCCGTTGAGGTCCGTCCGCCCCCGGGACACATGTTCACGAGTTTTCCCATCTCTCAGCCACCGGAACACGTCTCTCCGAGACAAGGTGGGAGCACCGTGTTTCCCGTATCCGACAGTTTCACACCCATCAGCAAACAGCTTTACATGACCAGCAGCATCTCAGCCGCTGGAACACGTCTCACAGAAGCCAAGGTGGGTGCACCGTGTTTCCTGTATCCGACAGTTTCACGCCCATTCCGCAACAGCTTGAAATGTACCAGCAGCCTGTCAGCCGCCGGAACACGTCTCACCGAAGACAAAGGTGGGTGCTCCATGTTTCCCGTATCCCACAGTTTCGCACCCATTCGTCAACAGCTTGAAATGACCAGCAGCCTCTCAGCCACCAGAACACGTCTCACCGAAGACACGGAGGGTGCACCGTGTTTCCCGTATCCGACAGTTTCGCGCCCATTCGCCAACAGCTTGAAATGTACCAGCAGCCTGTCAGCGGCCAGAACACGTCTCACCGAAGACACGGTGGGTGCACCGTAATACCCTTACCGGGCCATACCATCGCATGATAAACAAGAACCCGTACGGCCACCAGCCCACCATTGCGATGGCTGGCAGTGTAACCAGATCTTCAAGCGTTGGGTACATGCAGTTCACTAAATAGTATGGCCACAACACCCTAAGCCCACGAGAATCTGGTTTGAGCACTGCCCACCCCGACAGGAAAACGGACCGGTAACCATCCAGCCAACAATCCGACCCATACCCGGGGGACGCCACAGCCACGTTTATCTGGCACCAGGATGATGTATCCACCCAAAAAGGATGGCACAATGTGTCCCGAAGCCAAAATCCGTGTTGCACCGTCACATCTGTGTTCATCTCAGTGAAGGTCCCCAAGGCCGGTAGGATGTTGGCAGCCTTGGATCATCCAAACACCAAGATCCGGTGGATGTAGTACACCGCGAGGGGAGGTAATCAAGGTTCCTTTCAGTATCCGACATCATCCTACTTTGCCCCGAGCTGACAGACCACCTCCCCCTAA
>JASWHV010000031.1:315000-317500 GCA_030760725.1 Neostapfia colusana
TGTTTCACGTATCCAACAGTTTCACACCCATCAGCCAACAGCTTGAGATGACCAGCAGCCTCTCAGACACCAGAACACATCTCACCGAAGACACGGTGGGTGCACCATGTTTCCCGTATCCGACAGTTTCGCACCCATCAGCCAACAGCTTGTCATGACCAGCATCCTCTCAGCCGCCGGAACACGTCTCACTGAAGACAAGGTGGGTGCACCATGTTTCACGTATCCAACAGAATCGCACCGCTTCGCCAACAGCTTGAAATGACCAGCAGCCTCTCAGCCACAGGAACACGTCTCTCTGAAGACGAGGGTGGGTGCACCATGTGTCCCTTATCCGACAGTTTTGCACCCATTCGCCAACAGCTTGAAATGACCAGCAGCTTCTCAGCCACCGGAACACATCTCACCGAAGCCACGGCGGGTGCACCGTGTTTACCGTATCCGACAGTTTTGCACCAATTCGCCAACAGCTTGAAATGACCAGCAGCCTCTCAGCCACCAGAACACGTCTCACCGAAGACACGGAGGGTGCACCGTGTTTCCCGTATCTGACAGTTTCGCGCCCATTCGCCAACAGCTTGAAATGTACCAGCAGCCTGTCAGCCACCAGAACACGTCTCACCGAAGACACGGTGGGTGCACCGTGTTTTCCATATCCCACAGTTTCGCAACCATTCACTTACAGCTTGAAATGACCGGCAGTCTCTAAGACACCGGAACACATCTCACCGAAGACACATGGATGCACCATGTTTCCCGTTTCCGACAGTTTCGCACCCATCAGCCAACAGCTTGACATGACCAGCAGCCTCTCAGCCGCCAGAACGCATCTCACCGAAGACAAGGTGGGTGCACGAAGTTTCACGTATCAAACAGTATCACACCGCATCACCATCAGCTTGAAATGACCAGCAGCCTCTCAGCCACCGGAACACGTCTCTCCAAAGACAAGGCGGGTGCACCGTGTGTCCCATATCCAACAGTTTCACACCCATTCGCCAACAGCTTGAAATGTACCAGCAGCCTGTCAGCCACCGGAACACGTCTCACCAAAGACACAGTGGGTGTTTCACGTATCCAACAGTATCACACCACTTCGCAAGCAGCTTGAAATGACCGGCAGCCTCTCAGCCACCTGAACACATCTCACCGAAGACACGTGGGTGCACCGTGTTTCCCATATCCGACAGTTTCACACCCATCAGCCAATAGCTTGACATGACCAGCAGCCTCTCAGCCGCCAGAACACGTCTCACCGAAGCCACGACAGGTGCACCGTGTTTCCCGTATCCAACAGTTTCGCGCCCATTCGCCAACAGCTTGAAATGTACCAGCAGCCTGTCAGCCACCAGAACACATCTCACCGATGACACCATGGGTGCACCGTGTTTCCCGTATCCGACAGTTTCGCGCCCGTTCGCCAACAGCTTGAAATGTACCAGCAGCCTGTCGGCCACCTGAACACGTCTCACCGAAGACACGTGGATGCACCGTGTTTCCCGTTTCCGACAGTTTCGCACCCATCAGCCAACAGCCTGACATGACCAGCAGCCTCTCAGCCGCCAGAACACATCTCACCGAAGACATGGTGGGTGCACGATGTTTCACATATCCAACAGTATCACACCGCTTCGCCAACAGCTTGAAATGACCAGCAGCCTCTCAGCCACCGGAACACATCTCTCCGAAGACAAGGAGGGTGCACCGTGTGTCCCGTATCCGACAGTTTCGCACCCATTCGCCAACAGCTTGAAATGACCAGCAGCCTCTCAGCCACCAGAACACGTCTCACCGAAGACACGGAGGGTGCGCCGTGTTTCCCATATCGGACAGTTTCGCGCCCATTCGCCAACAGCTTGAAATGTACCAGCAGCCTGTCAGCCGCCAGAACACATCTCACCGAAGACACGGTGGGTGCACCGTAATACCCGTATCGGTCCATACCATCGCATGATAAACCAGAATCCGTACGGCCACCAGCCCACCATTGCGATGGCTGACAGTGCAACCAGATCTTCAAGCATTGGGTACATGCAATTCACTAAATAGTAAGGCCACAACACCCTAAGCCCACAAGAATCTGGTTTGAGCACTGCCCACCCCGACAGGAAAACGGACCGGTAACCATCCAGCCAACAATCCGTCCCATACCCGGGGGACGCCACAGCCACGTTTATCTGGCACCAGGATGATGTATCCACCCAAAAAGGGTGGCACAATGTGTCCCGAAGCCAAAATCCGTGTTGCACCGTCGCATCTGTGTTCATCTCAGTGAAGGTCCCCAAGGCCGGTAGGATGTTGGCAGCCTTGGATCATCCCAACACCGAGATCCGGTGGATGTAGTACACCGCGAGGGGAGGTAATCAAGGTTCCTTTCAGTATCCGACATCATCCTACTTTGCCCCGAGCTGACAGACCACCTCCCCCTAATATACCTTAGGAGCGCCCCCCCTCCCAGGAGTATGGGGGATTTTTGGGACTGCTGAGCGCACTATTTGGG
>JASWHV010000031.1:327500-330000 GCA_030760725.1 Neostapfia colusana
CAAAGACACAGTGGGTGTTTCACGTATCCAACAGTATCACACCACTTCGCAAGCAGCTTGAAATGACCGGCAGCCTCTCAGCCACCTGAACACATCTCACCGAAGACACGTGGGTGCACCGTGTTTCCCATATCCGACAGTTTCACACCCATCAGCCAATAGCTTGACATGACCAGCAGCCTCTCAGCCGCCAGAACACGTCTCACCGAAGCCACGACAGGTGCACCGTGTTTCCCGTATCCAACAGTTTCGCGCCCATTCGCCAACAGCTTGAAATGTACCAGCAGCCTGTCAGCCACCAGAACACATCTCACCGATGACACCATGGGTGCACCGTGTTTCCCGTATCCGACAGTTTCGCGCCCGTTCGCCAACAGCTTGAAATGTACCAGCAGCCTGTCGGCCACCTGAACACGTCTCACCGAAGACACGTGGATGCACCGTGTTTCCCGTTTCCGACAGTTTCGCACCCATCAGCCAACAGCCTGACATGACCAGCAGCCTCTCAGCCGCCAGAACACATCTCACCGAAGACATGGTGGGTGCACGATGTTTCACATATCCAACAGTATCACACCGCTTCGCCAACAGCTTGAAATGACCAGCAGCCTCTCAGCCACCGGAACACATCTCTCCGAAGACAAGGAGGGTGCACCGTGTGTCCCGTATCCGACAGTTTCGCACCCATTCGCCAACAGCTTGAAATGACCAGCAGCCTCTCAGCCACCAGAACACGTCTCACCGAAGACACGGAGGGTGCGCCGTGTTTCCCATATCGGACAGTTTCGCGCCCATTCGCCAACAGCTTGAAATGTACCAGCAGCCTGTCAGCCGCCAGAACACATCTCACCGAAGACACGGTGGGTGCACCGTAATACCCGTATCGGTCCATACCATCGCATGATAAACCAGAATCCGTACGGCCACCAGCCCACCATTGCGATGGCTGACAGTGCAACCAGATCTTCAAGCATTGGGTACATGCAATTCACTAAATAGTAAGGCCACAACACCCTAAGCCCACAAGAATCTGGTTTGAGCACTGGCCACCCCGACAGGAAAACGGACCGGTAACCATCCAGCCAACAATCCGTCCCATACCCGGGGGACGCCACAGCCACGTTTATCTGGCACCAGGATGATGTATCCACCCAAAAAGGGTGGCACAATGTGTCCCGAAGCCAAAATCCGTGTTGCACCGTCGCATCTGTGTTCATCTCAGTGAAGGTACCCAAGGCCGGTAGGATGTTGGCAGCCTTGGATCATCCCAACACCGAGATCCGGTGGATGTAGTACACCGCGAGGGGAGGTAATCAAGGTTCCTTTCAGTATCCGACATCATCCTACTTTGCCCCGAGCTGACAGACCACCTCCCCCTAATATACCTTAGGAGCGCCCCCCCTCCCAGGAGTATGGGGGATTTTTGGGACTGCTGAGCGCACTATTTGGGAGAAGCCCAAAAAGTGGTATTTTTCTGGTTTTGCCGCGCCAAGCCTCCAAAACGGGTGGGTTATCTAGTTTCAACTTGGGTTCCCAGACTTCCCGTATTCTTTCCGGAGGCCTCCTGCTGTGTTAAAATACATCAAATGGCAATGTCCGAACATGTATTCCAACAAGGTACAGTACGGCATCCCTGGACCCGAGTTCCTGAGATCCCGACTTTCCCGATTTCGACCCAGGAGGCCATCCATGCATTCCAAAACCTTCAAAATGCACCGTCCGAATGATTATTCAGCCAAGGTCCCGTCGGGCCACCGGGGATCCCAGTTAGTGAGTTTTACCGACTTTCCCAACTTTCCTCATTTCGACCCAGATGGCCATCCACGCATGAAAAACCATCAAGTTTTACCATCCGAACGTGTGTTCCGTTGAGGTCCGTCCGCCCCCGGGACACATGTTCACGAGTTTTCCCATCTCTCAGCCACCGGAACACGTCTCTCCGAGACAAGGTGGGAGCACCGTGTTTCCCGTATCCGACAGTTTCACACCCATCAGCAAACAGCTTTACATGACCAGCAGCATCTCAGCCGCTGGAACACGTCTCACAGAAGCCAAGGTGGGTGCACCGTGTTTCCTGTATCCGACAGTTTCACGCCCATTCCGCAACAGCTTGAAATGTACCAGCAGCCTGTCAGCCGCCGGAACACGTCTCACCGAAGACAAAGGTGGGTGCTCCATGTTTCCCGTATCCCACAGTTTCGCACCCATTCGTCAACAGCTTGAAATGACCAGCAGCCTCTCAGCCACCAGAACACGTCTCACCGAAGACACGGAGGGTGCACCGTGTTTCCCGTATCCGACAGTTTCGCGCCCATTCGCCAACAGCTTGAAATGTACCAGCAGCCTGTCAGCGGCCAGAACACGTCTCACCGAAGACACGGTGGGTGCACCGTAATACCCTTACCGGGCCATACCATCGCATGATAAACAAGAACCCGTACGGCCACCAGCCCACCATTGCGATGGCTGGCAGTGTAACCAGATCTTCAAGCGTTGGGTA
>JASWHV010000031.1:350000-352500 GCA_030760725.1 Neostapfia colusana
TATCCCACAGTTTCGCAACCATTCACTTACAGCTTGAAATGACCGGCAGTCTCTAAGACACCGGAACACATCTCACCGAAGACACATGGATGCACCATGTTTCCCGTTTCCGACAGTTTCTCAGCCATCAGCCAACAGCTTGACATGACCAGCAGCCTCTCAGCCGCCAGAACGCATCTCACCGAAGACAAGGTGGGTGCACGAAGTTTCACGTATCAAACAGTATCACACCGCATCACCATCAGCTTGAAATGACCAGCAGCCTCTCAGCCACCGGAACACGTCTCTCCAAAGACAAGGCGGGTGCACCGTGTGTCCCATATCCAACAGTTTCACACCCATTCGCCAACAGCTTGAAATGTACCAGCAGCCTGTCAGCCACCGGAACACGTCTCACCAAAGACACAGTGGGTGTTTCACGTATCCAACAGTATCACACCACTTCGCAAGCAGCTTGAAATGACCGGCAGCCTCTCAGCCACCTGAACACATCTCACCGAAGACACGTGGGTGCACCGTGTTTCCCATATCCGACAGTTTCACACCCATCAGCCAATAGCTTGACATGACCAGCAGCCTCTCAGCCGCCAGAACACGTCTCACCGAAGCCACGACAGGTGCACCGTGTTTCCCGTATCCAACAGTTTCGCGCCCATTCGCCAACAGCTTGAAATGTACCAGCAGCCTGTCAGCCACCAGAACACATCTCACCGATGACACCATGGGTGCACCGTGTTTCCCGTATCCGACAGTTTCGCGCCCGTTCGCCAACAGCTTGAAATGTACCAGCAGCCTGTCGGCCACCTGAACACGTCTCACCGAAGACACGTGGATGCACCGTGTTTCCCGTTTCCGACAGTTTCGCACCCATCAGCCAACAGCCTGACATGACCAGCAGCCTCTCAGCCGCCAGAACACATCTCACCGAAGACATGGTGGGTGCACGATGTTTCACATATCCAACAGTATCACACCGCTTCGCCAACAGCTTGAAATGACCAGCAGCCTCTCAGCCACCGGAACACATCTCTCCGAAGACAAGGAGGGTGCACCGTGTGTCCCGTATCCGACAGTTTCGCACCCATTCGCCAACAGCTTGAAATGACCAGCAGCCTCTCAGCCACCAGAACACGTCTCACCGAAGACACGGAGGGTGCGCCGTGTTTCCCATATCGGACAGTTTCGCGCCCATTCGCCAACAGCTTGAAATGTACCAGCAGCCTGTCAGCCGCCAGAACACATCTCACCGAAGACACGGTGGGTGCACCGTAATACCCGTATCGGTCCATACCATCGCATGATAAACCAGAATCCGTACGGCCACCAGCCCACCATTGCGAAGGCTGACAGTGCAACCAGATCTTCAAGCATTGGGTACATGCAATTCACTAAATAGTAAGGCCACAACACCCTAAGCCCACAAGAATCTGGTTGAGCACTGCCCACCCCGACAGGAAAACGGACCGGTAACCATCCAGCCAACAATCCGTCCCATACCCGGGGGACGCCACAGCCACGTTTATCTGGCACCAGGATGATGTATCCACCCAAAAAGGGTGGCACAATGTGTCCCGAAGCCAAAATCCGTGTTGCACCGTCGCATCTGTGTTCATCTCAGTGAAGGTCCCCAAGGCCGGTAGGATGTTGGCAGCCTTGGATCATCCCAACACCGAGATCCGGTGGATGTAGTACACCGCGAGGGGAGGTAATCAAGGTTCCTTTCAGTATCCGACATCATCCTACTTTGCCCCGAGCTGACAGACCACCTCCCCCTAATATACCTTAGGAGCGCCCCCCCTCCCAGGAGTATGGGGGATTTTTGGGACTGCTGAGCGCACTATTTGGGAGAAGCCCAAAAAGTGGTATTTTTCTGGTTTTGCCGCGCCAAGCCTCCAAAACGGGTGGGTTATCTAGTTTCAACTTGGGTTCCCAGACTTCCCGTATTCTTTCCGGAGGCCTCCTGCTGTGTTAAAATACATCAAATGGCAATGTCCGAACATGTATTCCAACAAGGTACAGTACGGCATCCCTGGACCCGAGTTCCTGAGATCCCGACTTTCCCGATTTCGACCCAGGAGGCCATCCATGCATTCCAAAACCTTCAAAATGCACCGTCCGAATGATTATTCAGCCAAGGTCCCGTCGGGCCACCGGGGATCCCAGTTAGTGAGTTTTACCGACTTTCCCAACTTTCCTCATTTCGACCCAGATGGCCATCCACGCATGAAAAACCATCAAGTTTTACCATCCGAACGTGTGTTCCGTTGAGGTCCGTCCGCCCCCGGGACACATGTTCACGAGTTTTCCCATCTCTCAGCCACCGGAACACGTCTCTCCGAGACAAGGTGGGAGCACCGTGTTTCCCGTATCCGACAGTTTCACACCCATCAGCAAACAGCTTTACATGACCAGCAGCATCTCAGCCGCTGGAACACGTCTCACAGAAGCCAAGGTGGGTGCACCGTGTTTCCTGTATCCGACAGTTTCACGCCCATTCCGC
>JASWHV010000031.1:372500-375000 GCA_030760725.1 Neostapfia colusana
GCTTGAAATGACCAGCAGCCTCTGAGCCACAGGAACACGTCTCTCTGAAGACGAGGGTGGGTGCACCATGTGTCCCTTATCCGACAGTTTTGCACCCATTCGCCAACAGCTTGAAATGACCAGCAGCTTCTCAGCCACCAGAACACATCTCACCGAAGCCACGGCGGGTGCACCGTGTTTACCGTATCCGACAGTTTTGCACCAATTCGCCAACAGCTTGAAATGACCAGCAGCCTCTCAGCCACCAGAACACGTCTCACCGAAGACACGGAGGGTGCACCGTGTTTCCCGTATCCGACAGTTTCGCGCCCATTCGCCAACAGCTTGAAATGTACCAGCAGCCTGTCAGCCACCAGAACACGTCTCACCGAAGACACGGTGGGTGCACCGTGTTTTCCATATCCCACAGTTTCGCAACCATTCACTTACAGCTTGAAATGACCGGCAGTCTCTAAGACACCGGAACACATCTCACCGAAGACACATGGATGCACCATGTTTCCCGTTTCCGACAGTTTCGCACCCATCAGCCAACAGCTTGACATGACCAGCAGCCTCTCAGCCGCCAGAACGCATCTCACCGAAGACAAGGTGGGTGCACGAAGTTTCACGTATCAAACAGTATCACACCGCATCACCATCAGCTTGAAATGACCAGCAGCCTCTCAGCCACCGGAACACGTCTCTCCAAAGACAAGGCGGGTGCACCGTGTGTCCCATATCCAACAGTTTCACACCCATTCGCCAACAGCTTGAAATGTACCAGCAGCCTGTCAGCCACCGGAACACGTCTCACCAAAGACACAGTGGGTGTTTCACGTATCCAACAGTATCACACCACTTCGCAAGCAGCTTGAAATGACCGGCAGCCTCTCAGCCACCTGAACACATCTCACCGAAGACACGTGGGTGCACCGTGTTTCCCATATCCGACAGTTTCACACCCATCAGCCAATAGCTTGACATGACCAGCAGCCTCTCAGCCGCCAGAACACGTCTCACCGAAGCCACGACAGGTGCACCGTGTTTCCCGTATCCAACAGTTTCGCGCCCATTCGCCAACAGCTTGAAATGTACCAGCAGCCTGTCAGCCACCAGAACACATCTCACCGATGACACCATGGGTGCACCGTGTTTCCCGTATCCGACAGTTTCGCGCCCGTTCGCCAACAGCTTGAAATGTACCAGCAGCCTGTCGGCCACCTGAACACGTCTCACCGAAGACACGTGGATGCACCGTGTTTCCCGTTTCCGACAGTTTCGCACCCATCAGCCAACAGCCTGACATGACCAGCAGCCTCTCAGCCGCCAGAACACATCTCACCGAAGACATGGTGGGTGCACGATGTTTCACATATCCAACAGTATCACACCGCTTCGCCAACAGCTTGAAATGACCAGCAGCCTCTCAGCCACCGGAACACATCTCTCCGAAGACAAGGAGGGTGCACCGTGTGTCCCGTATCCGACAGTTTCGCACCCATTCGCCAACAGCTTGAAATGACCAGCAGCCTCTCAGCCACCAGAACACGTCTCACCGAAGACACGGAGGGTGCGCCGTGTTTCCCATATCGGACAGTTTCGCGCCCATTCGCCAACAGCTTGAAATGTACCAGCAGCCTGTCAGCCGCCAGAACACATCTCACCGAAGACACGGTGGGTGCACCGTAATACCCGTATCGGTCCATACCATCGCATGATAAACCAGAATCCGTACGGCCACCAGCCCACCATTGCGATGGCTGACAGTGCAACCAGATCTTCAAGCATTGGGTACATGCAATTCACTAAATAGTAAGGCCACAACACCCTAAGCCCACAAGAATCTGGTTTGAGCACTGCCCACCCCGACAGGAAAACGGACCGGTAACCATCCAGCCAACAATCCGTCCCATACCCGGGGGACGCCACAGCCACGTTTATCTGGCACCAGGATGATGTATCCACCCAAAAAGGGTGGCACAATGTGTCCCGAAGCCAAAATCCGTGTTGCACCGTCGCATCTGTGTTCATCTCAGTGAAGGTCCCCAAGGCCGGTAGGATGTTGGCAGCCTTGGATCATCCCAACACCGAGATCCGGTGGATGTAGTACACCGCGAGGGGAGGTAATCAAGGTTCCTTTCAGTATCCGACATCATCCTACTTTGCCCCGAGCTGACAGACCACCTCCCCCTAATATACCTTAGGAGCGCCCCCCCTCCCAGGAGTATGGGGGATTTTTGGGACTGCTGAGCGCACTATTTGGGAGAAGCCCAAAAAGTGGTATTTTTCTGGTTTTGCCGCGCCAAGCCTCCAAAACGGGTGGGTTATCTAGTTTCAACTTGGGTTCCCAGACTTCCCGTATTCTTTCCGGAGGCCTCCTGCTGTGTTAAAATACATCAAATGGCAATGTCCGAACATGTATTCCAACAAGGTACAGTACGGCATCCCTGGACCCGAGTTCCTGAGATCCCGACTTTCCCGATTTCGACCCAGGAGGCCATCCATGCATTCCAAAACC